>CABFOV010006539.1:0-34054 GCA_902141375.1 Timema poppense | reverse complement strand
GGGTGAACTAGAAGTGTTTTCCACTCGCCCCTATGCAAATGTGGGCTCAAACTTCCCAATTCCTAACCTATTAGCGTAATTAGTACTTTAGCGTATAACCCGCACGGGTAATAAGACGATGTGTGATAAAATGTGTCGAGTTTGTGTGCGTGTGAATTTTCAATTTTAAAATACTTAATAACAGTCCACCCATGTAGCAGCCTAATATAATTTCCCTCCCCCCTTTCAGATCTAATCTCTACGACTTGTGTAAAGTAAGAATGTTTCTCAACTACTTTTAGTGCATGGTCAAATGTCCTCAAACACGGTGAACTTACTGATTGTTGTACTCTCAGGAATCTCGCAGTTGCAGAAGATATTGTTATATTTTCCCAATTTTCACTCCGGCGCAAGTGGGCATACCGTATAAATGTCGGGCTCATCCGGAGGATCCTATATAGAAGGACCATCAGTCGTGTTCAGTTGTCAATGATGCGCGAATGTGGCTACACATCTAGTTTTTTGACATAAGGAATCAGGGGTTCAAGCCATTTAGGGGGTAACAAACGCTAATTACTTCACATTTCAATCCCTGGTCAATGCTGTTACACATTTTGCCTTGTAAGAATCATCTCTTATCTTGCGCTTTCCTGAAGAGCTTAGTTCGAATCCCTGTCGTGCGTGTGTATTGAGGCCGATTCTTGTGTATCATTCTACCATCACAATGCATTTTATAATAATTTTTTGTATACTTGCATCGATGGTCGCATGGTCTAAGGCGTTACTAGACAGCTGGTGAGAGAGTGATTTACGTTTGAAGCAAATGCGAAAACACATTCTACCAGGTCTAGAAAAATCTGGTCAACCAGCAAAATGGTGGGGGTTGCAGGAAGTACGGCCATTCTAACAGATATTAGCTGTGCTAAAGATATCGAAGTTTGAATAACAGTGTACACTCCGTCTAAATGTCAGGCTCCTGATGGGGGGAATTCGAATCCTTGGTCCCCAAGCGGGCATTTAGAAAGCACATCTGAACCTGCAGCCTTCATAAGGCCACGACCAAGGCACCAAATAGCCTTGAGGTAAGGGGGGGAGAACATCTGAACCAGCGACCTACAGAAGGCCACGACCAATACATCAAGCGGCCTTGGGTGTTCATGACTCTTCAATAGGGTCGTTGCTATTCTCTTTCAAAATTTAGAACAAGTTTTGGTTGTTGGGTCATCTGAGGACCTCACAGAGAGAAGGGTATGACGAAGTGAGGGGAGGGGGGTGAAGTGAAAGGCAGTCCAACAGAGTCTTGTGAGAGGGAACAGTCCGTGTAACTTAGTTCGTTCTGTGCCGTGGTGATGTAAGGAGGGTGGGGAGTGAAGGAGATGTTAAAGAGGTCTCTTACGGCCGTGATACACTTTCAGCTGCTAAGTGGTCACACACTTCGTTAAGCGGTTGGCCAGAGAAGATGCTCCCAGAGCTCACTATCGATGCCGTGGGGGGAGCGCCTGGTGCCTTGGACTGCACGCCAATAAATAAATAAAAAACTCCAACGCCAAGTCCCAATCCTACCCAGACATAAAAATACCAATGAATAAATAACCAATGAGCAGAAATAAAAACCAATGAGCATACATAAATAACCATTGAGCACACATAAAAAAGCAATGAGCACAAATAAAAAAACAAATGAGACAAGAATAAACAAGTTTGGAACACTGGAAAGGGTTGTCAGGAAGAGGGGAGGGGGTCAGCAGGAGGGGAGGGGAAAACAACAGTCGATCAGAGTGTGAGGGGGCGTGGTCACGTGACAAGCTCTAAGCCAATCAGAGCGCTATTCCCATACGCCCCCCAGGTAGTTTTGACACTCCTAACAATGTCTGTTCATAATTAAAGGGTATGTAACTCATCATTATGTAACCTCTATCATTACCCATTATCGTAATTTCATTTTGTAATACACATTTTCTTAAACACTTTTTATTCTAGCATATTAATTTTTTTTCTCGTCATGTAAGGTAAGAGACCATGCTCCACAACCATAAACTAACAACAACCGGTGAAATAATTTCTTTGAATATTCTGAGTCTCACAATTCTTGACAATATGGGGGATGTTAACAACCTAATGACCGAGTAATATCATGCAATTACTAACAGTATTATTCTCCTAACTTCCATTCAAGTATAGTTATTAGTATTTAAAATTGTTTATAAATATTTAAATTGCTTAACCATACCAAATTACTTGTTGTTCACAATAGTCTCTAAATTGTCATTCTCAATTAGTATACTTTGTTCAGTCATGTAATAATTACTCTTCTCAGCGTTCACTTCTTAACACATTTCTCTGCTTATCTGTATTTGTTGCAACAACTTCCTTAATATTATCTAACATAACAAATCTAAATTATCTGTTTACACTAATAGTTGCGTTGTAATGTTTAGTGTCGAGGCTTCCCAACTTTCTTGCATTACCCTAATAGCATAGTCTAAGGCCAGATTAAAGAGTAATGAGGAAAGTGCGACCCCTTGTTTCAACTTAATAAATGAGTAATATTTTTCTAATATATAAAACAAATCTATTTTTCTAAATGACTTGTATTCAAAGTACTTCCTCATACCTTTAACCTTCCTTTGTAATTGCATTCCTTGAAAAGTTAACTTTAATGTTAAAACCATCATCCCATCTGTACGACATGATGCCCTCGTTTCCCCCACTTTATATTTCCCCTCAAGTATCGATCTACTACGGGTTTCTCCTTTGCCCCTTACCCTTGTCTCTCTAGCCATAGGCCCAAGAGAAAGGGGCGGTGTTTAATTTAAGGCAAGCCAAACTTTATAATAGAATTTGTTATTAGCTTGGGAAATAAACGTGCTTGTTTTTTTGAAGATTCTAAGCCGTACTTTTCGTCAACTGCTTGCAAACTTGTTATTCTTGAATAATGTGTTTGACTATTTTTTCTTGCTATGACGGCACCCTTTGATACACCCCCTTCATTACAATGCACACTTTTATACATCCCCTTCATTTCACGGCACTTTTGATCTGAAACGTCTTCTATTCAGAGGCCATGGCTTAAGCGAAACAGTAGAGGGCATACTTAGTTTTTATTTATAAATTGACTGTAATAATACATGTATATACAGACGTGTGCAAATTATTAGCAATTTTCATGTTTTTGGTGTTTGTTGTGATAAAATTTGAATTTGGTGATAGTTAGCGGCACTGAATTAAGCTGGAATTTGTAATTTGGGTACGACATAGCCATATACATATTTCTCCTCCATTTTTGTTCAAGTTTGGCCCAACATTTTATTTTGTATTTATATCAATTTGCAATCGTACTGTTCTTTACATTTTTCGATTGTGTGTATTTGAAAGTAAAATTCCTCCCTGCTCCTTCCACACACGATTGTTTATTGACTGCTTTGTTGTACGCTTAGGGGTAGTTCTGGCAATTCATACCATGGCCGCAGTCACAGTGGTTATGGCAGGTAGTGAGTGTGGGGGTGAGCGCCAGGAGCGGTCTGGAGTTCTGTTATCTCGCAGTTGTAAGGATACTTCAGTGTAATAAAGGCGGGCAAAGCTAAAAATGTCACACCACGAAAGAGAGCACAAATTGAAGTCCTTTTGAAAACTGGAGGTAAAACAAAAGCTCAAATTAGTCAGATTGTAGGAGTAAGTACTAGTTATGTTACGCGATTCTCACAGAAGATGATGGATCATAAACGTACCATGCCACATCGAGTGGGTAGATGCGGTAGAAAACGCGTGATACCGCCCATTTTAAAGAAAGTTTTGCTATAGAACAGCATACAAAACTAAGCATGATATCAACTCGGCTTCAGGCGGTTGCTTGGGAACATCGACGAGAGGTATCTGATATCACTATCCACTGTAGGTAGATTAAAAGCAAGAAAACCTCGCAAAAAGCAAAAACTGACACATGACATGATAAAAAAAAGTACCTGATTGAGCCATGTCACACAAGGACTGGATGATATATGAATACTGCGGAAATGTAAATAAAATATCATAAGTTTATTAAAAGTAATATTATCATTATTTTAACACAAGTTTTGAAGTAATTTTCATTTTGCGTTTTAATTAATTTGCTTATTGTCAAGTGAAAAACGAAAATACTTGTTTCAGGTCGACAGTGGCGATACGATTATCTCTGCTATTGAAGAAAACCTTCAGTATGTAAGAAGAGGGCCAGGAGAGGTTATTAGGAAGGAGTGTGTAGTGCAAAATGTAAAAGACCGCACTAAAGTTATGATTTGGAGTAGGATTTCAATTTATGGAACTGGTAAAAATCACGCAGTTCAGGGAAACATGAATGCTGGACAATACAGGGAGGTGATATAAACATGTGTGGTACCTAAGATGAGTGAATGTTTCCCAACAGGTGATGGAATTTTCATGCAAGATGGTGCACCATGCCACAGGGCAAAACGTGTTGCAAGCAAACTGCAAGAACAGAACATATCTATGTTGGAATGGCCCAGCAACAGCCCAGATATGAACCCTATCAAGTCTGTGTGGAGTGTTTTGAAGAAAAAAAGTGAAACAGGAGTACCCGACAACCAAGGAAAGTCTACATTATATACACATTATATCTGTGTGGCAAGTTGATAACGAAATTGTACAAATGTGCAAGACTTCAATAGAGGGCATGCTAAGTCAAATTGAAGCCTAAATAAGGCATAAAGAGTGCAATTCTTAGTAGTAGAAGGAGTATAAAGACAATAAGTAAAGTAAAAGTGTATGTAAGTATAGTTTAGTAAAAGTTTAGTATCTAATAAATTAATTATTTCGTTAAAAATTAGAAAATTGCTAATAGTTTGCACACGTCTGTAAATTAAGAGTCAAATATTTTGTCTACAATACAAGGTTGTTATCTTAATTATAAATCTTCCCTTATTTGGTCTGCACTATATTTGGAAAGCAATATCTAAGGAATCATGTTAAGAGATGATTTGTATATTTTTTAAGCCAGTATTTATGATGCCGATAACAGTTGGGGGACCTACTTTTACAATACCCGAGTATTAGGAAAAAGTAGGCCCCTAGTATAGGTTTAGAGATGTTGGGTATTATGAGGCTTACCTCTAATGAGTTAAGGTATACTCCATTTACATTAAAAGATAACATTCTTACCTACATTTATTAAGTGAATAAACTATGGTGCTATATTTTAAGCTGCATTAGAGCGAAAACAAGCACGGTATGCTTGCTATATTTTAGGTTAAGAGGAGGGTATACAAATATACCTTTGGAACATTCAATGGTGTTTGGAGTAAGTGTGCAAAAAGTAATGTTATATAGACTACAAGGCATTAATCCTTTCAAAGTGAATACAAAATTTTTAGGAGCAGTGACTTATAATAATATTTGACTATATTCTCATTTAGGTAGGATCTAGATGGAGGGCCCGTTTTTCACACTGGGAATCTATTATTAGCTTCTTCTTTTTAAAAAGAAAATATAAAATTAACCAAAAGAAAAAGTAATGAAATCTTAAATTATTTTGATATCTTAATCCTTTATTTGTTTAAATTATGTGACTAAAAATGTTCTATCTTTGCCTAAAAGTAATTATCAGAAAAGTAAAACATACTAATATACATTGTAACAAAATAAATGGTACGGTGCACCACACATATTTCTCTCTCTTTAATCTTAAAATAGTTATATTTACTAAAAACTCGTATAATTTGCGAAAAAAATAATATACGCTATTCCAGACAAAACTCCAACAAAAAGCATAGATGTATTAACATACATTGTTACAAAAACATAAATTAAAGAAGAGCATCTTTGTCTACCAAGGAGCATAAAACTCAATTACATATTTCTAAGTATTCCATAAAAAATAAATGCTTGCTTATATCTTAGAAATTATTTGTATTTTAAAAACTTATTCCAAATTAAAATAGTTTTTATTAAAACAGTAGGCTTACTACCATTTTACAACTCTAAACTATTTCGTATATTAAATAATTGAAGATACATGACCAAAATAGGAATTTTTTTTACAATGACGTTAAACGATGCTTAAATACAAAATATAATACAAATCGTTTAAGCGGATTTTGAGAAAATCGAGTTTATCTCCTTTTGTCTATCTGTAAACTAACCTTAACTTTAAGGTTAGATATTTATGTCTAAGACCACTCGAGGGAAGAGGGGGGAGGGGGGACTTTATGAAAACCCTATTCACCAACTTTTAGCACAATCAGTATAATGGTTTCAGCTCAAGTCCGAGATACAGACAGGCAAAGGGACAAACAAATGGCATCCTGAAAACCACTTTCCATTTTCAGGTTGTCATGGAACGTGGACATTTATCGAAATCTTGAGTTAATTTTTTTTGATAAGAACTGTTTCATTTTGAAATTTGAGGATCAGACCTCAATGGTTGTTTATGGTGGTTCTTATACCCACCTGAACATTTCAATCTTATGCCACAGTAAAAAGTAATTTATTATTTTAATTTTTGGAATTTTGAGACCCCCTTGCCTTCCAAACAGTAAATATTTAACACTTATACTATTATTGTAGTAATCCCTCTACATTAATGGAAAATTTCAAATTTCTGCCACATCTTTAAGGTTTCTTCTATTTTTTCGCATACACCCCTACCTTACTCTCTTTCCTTATTTTATGCATTTAATTTTTTTTTTTAATATATAAGGGTTTTTATACCTTCTTGCCAAATTTCAGTTTTATACTAAACAGAAACATAAACTGATTCTATTTGTCTTTTCAATTGTAAAACACCCCTCACCCATTTAAACAACTTCTACTTTTGAATTTCGAATTTTAAAGCAAATATGATTAACTGAAGTTGACCTTCTACCTGTCAGCAGAATTTTAATTCTTGGCCTTATATAACTTTTTTTTTATTATAACCTTCCCATTTTCTGGAGTTCCATTTTTAAATTTCACAATTTTTAATTTTTCTAATTATATGGGGCTATGCAAATTTTACTATACCTTTAGGGTATAATCGTTGACCTCGGTGGTCTAGGGATAAAGTCCTCGTCTCAGGATCCGATGTTTGTGGGGTTTATGGATTTTTATTTAGCGATCAAAATCCATAGCACAAGTTCGTTCGGATGAAGAGTAAATCCGTCAGTCCCATTTCGATTGTGGCATTGAAGATTAACTTGGAAGATACATGAAAATACATTTCCCGACCAGATTGCTAGGTCCTTTAGCGCACGATCATCAAAACTCAGTTTGAAAGGCAACGGAAAGCCATCACCCTTTCTGAACTCTCCAATACATGGGACTTCAACCAGATGGTACAGGCAGCACTAACCAGCCAGAGGGCTGAGTCCAGGGCTATCAGATGTATACAATTTCCATCAACCCAACCGTTGGGTTGTCTTAAATATATCCACATGGAAAACTACTGAATTTTAATAATAAGTGCTTTAATCAGTTAAAATAATTAACTAATAATTGTGTTATATATATATATATATATATTATATACAATAAGTATTTATTATTTAAACATAAAATAATATGTTTTCGAACATTTAATTGCTTAATCAATTAAGTAGGTGCCTAAATGAAATAATAGCATATTATTAAATATTTATCATAATCATAAATCAACCAAATATTTCTTGCTATGTGCTATTTTTAGAAAAAGATTGAATAATTGAAACGCTACTCTAACACAATTATAATTCCAATCATTTATAGGTTAAATCATAAGGGTAAATTCTGCGGCTTGGCGCTTGGGGACCCCGCTAAATAGCTAATATCGGTTGTAATTACTACGCGATGCGGTTAGCTTGCATGGCAATTCGGTTCACTACACACAGTTGCTATTTTTTGATAATGATAACCCGTAGCCGAGTTGGAATTGAAACATTTTTAATTTCCCGATAATTTTTTTTCCACATACAATGGACACGATAATTATAACTTTTCAGAACTGACACTAAACATATTATAAACTACTAGTACCGATGGATTCCTGGTACAAACTTCAAATTCGTTTAGTTTGATAGTTTGTGAAAGGTTACACATCACGGTCGGGTTTATTAAGGATGATTTTCCTTAATGGTTTCCCGATCTCCCTTTAAGAAAATACTTGTGCATTTCCTCTAAATTATACCCTCATAATTCCTACTCCAATAGTGTGATAGGTTTAAACTTGGTAATAGAAACACATAACCGCATTAAGTTAACGAAGACATGATACGATGTAGCAAACTGACTAAAACCACTACTAAATAAGGTTTGTTCCTTCTTCTTCTGTGAATCTGTCCTGAGTCAGGTTTAAACTGGATATCTTACGTTTGTCTTGGTCCTGAGTGTCCTCTTTCTTCATTTTTATAGCTCTGATATAAACATATCTAACCATATTTATTTGTATTTTTGGTTTTGGTTTTTGGACTCTCTACGCCAGATTGACTTTAATGTGAACCAACTTAACAAAGCCTATCCTTCCATTGATAGGGACGCGGAAGTTTAGGCTTTGTTGTTAATGAAAGTATCTTTTTCTCAGTTAATTATTTTGTATATTTGTGTATGAAGTAAGATTAAACTAAATTAAAGGATTTAAAAACAAAAATTAATTATGTAAACAATTTCATACGAAACTGTCATGTACAGTTGGCCATGGCTGAAAATGGGATTTGGAAGATTGAAACCAACCATGTCCATGGTTTTAGTAACTGGTTAATAGTGATCGAGTGCGTATAATCTAAGCAAGTAGCAAACTAGATGCAGCTATAAAATAAAAGTAAATGAGAACACCAATTTTAATGGAAATTGCCTCCATATTAAAATAAAGAGGATGTCAGGCTCTACAGATCAATTCTCGGCAAGATAGATACGTTCTATTGATATAGGTTTGTTAAAATTATTGCATGGATTAGATTTTTCCCAATGCTGTCACTGTTAGGTCGTTTGTATTACATAGGTCCTGTTTAGTATTTAAATACCAAAGTAGTATTAGTAGTTTTAGTTTAACTTGTATGGCAGTATTCCCGAGCGCAGCAAATTGTTTAAAAACTCTATTGGATAGTTATCCTTTTCTTGCTCATCATTACCAACGTCTGAGTTCACACTAATGTAACAATATACCTACTAATTTTGATATTTCCTAATTTATTTGAGCAAATTTTCCATTTCTTAGGCACAGATTGTACATTCGAAATATCTGTCGCGTTCATCCTTTCTCTAAATATTTCATGAAATACCTAAATGTTTGTGAATACATCCTTTGGACCTTCTATGGGATTTTATTTCGTGCTGGTTTATTTCAATTTTCCATAACACAATTGAATTATACAAAAATGGAGGTTACCATTGATTTCCTGTACATTATTTTAGCTTGGTATATTAAAAACCTTCAATGCTGGGTGAATTGATACTTGTCTGGATCATCGGTGGCTTTTGAGCACGTGAAATAATTAGTAGACGTTGCCGGAATTCACCTCACATTTGTAATAAAACTCTTTTCTCAACTATTAAATTATTATTCATTATAATATTTTCTGAAACAAATGATTGACTGCATCTAATACATGTCTCTGATACATAGTTGGCTTATTTCATATTAGCAGTTTGGTTTCTGATATTTGCATAAATCAACGTCATCCTAAAGAATGTTTTGGTTCTTCATTCAACGTCAAATACATGCTACTACAATCTCTTTCTTCCTTGTTCATGTGAGACATAGCTTTGATAATAGCAGAAAGATTATATTATGGAGGTTTTCTCAAATTGAGGTCCTACCACTTTCTGCCTTGTAGGATAATAGTGTTCTCTAAATATTGGAGAAATAAATTTTCACAATATTAAACACATGGCTTATGATTAGCAAATTTCCTGACAAATTACTCTGTGAATATCTTAAAGCGATTTTAAGACTTAAAAAAACAACAACACGAATTTAGACAATAGTGTTAGACAATAATCAGACAAAAGAGTTAGGATTGACAAATATGTTCTAATATAATGAAAGTTGTTTAGTAAAACGTGGGAAATAAAATATTGGATAAAGTTAAAATAACATAAAACACATTAAAGACAAGCATACATTCATATTAGATTTGAAAGTTTAATTTACAAAATTAAGTTTTATACTGATAGATTTAAATTATAAAGTATATAGTGATATCGCACTCAATTGAGACTAAGCTTATGTTTGAATAAAAATATATTTTTATTAAATCATGTAAAGAATATAAATAAAGCAATACAAAGTATTCAAGGACAAGCCTTATGGTAAAAAAACAAATTTTTAAGTATTTTTAGGAAACATACGATTGAAAAGATATAAAGAAAATTTGTAAATTACATTTAAAAAGAGTCATAATTGAATTAGTCAATGTAGATGGTTACCTCCTATCTAGCTGAGTAATAAGATAACTTTCTGGTAAATACTGACCCAGTTTCCTCCATAAATAGCTTAGAACAAACCATTATCGAGCCTTAGCAGACACCAAATAACTAAATTAGTCAATGTAGATGGTTACCTCCTTTCTAGCTGAGTAATAGGATAACTTTCTGGTAAATACTGACCCAATTTCCTCCATAAATAGGTTAGAACAAACCATTACGAGCCTTAGCAGACACCAAATAACTAAATACATCTAACTTTACTTTATATCTACCCATTACTACAATATTGAACTTATCAACACGACACAATCACACAAACCTTCTCGTATTATGGCACCAAAATATTGATCAAACATACATTTTCAGTAAACTACCCTTAAATAAGTTTTACTCATAAAACAAGACATAGTTTGGTTGATCACATTCATTCTTAAAATATAAATTTAAAACCAAATTAATCAAATATCTAGATAAAAAAATTCAAATTTTTTAAAATAAATTGTTTCTACATTACTTTATGCTATTTGTTATTTATAAAATTAAAAACGTATTCCTATTAATCATGCTAAAATATTCACAAAATACCATTTTAAATTAAATCTTCAAGGTCAACTTCCAAAACGTTCAAATTTTCCATAGTTATTGTTGTAAATAAACTTCCCTTAAATTAAGTTAATTTAGACAAATAAAGGTACATTATTATTGATATGTAAAATAGTCTATCAAAACAAATTTTTAAACAAATCTCTAAACCATATTTTAAAATAAATATAAAAAAAATCAGTAAACTAACGAGAGCAAAATTTTTCTCCCATAGCAGGTGTAGGCTTACAGCTTTATTTAAGTCATGTTTAACACTCCCCAAGTATATATTTTAATCAAAATTGATAGTCATTTTCTAAATATTATAATTTTTGAAAATCACTTCTCAGTCAAAGAGACTTTATCAAAATTTTCCAAACACAACATATACAGGGTTATTTGTCATTTTAAACACTCCTAATATCTCCATTTGGAACAAAATCGTTAAAGCCATTTCAAAAATATTTCCTGTTTTTGAAAATAAGTCATCTATAAACCACCCATAAATGTGGTTTACCCAAAAAACAAATATATAATGTTATTTCCTAAGACAAACACTCCTAAGATACCAATTTGGAACCAAAACACTAAAGCCATTTGTAAAATATTTGAGGCTTTTGAAAAAGTCGTCCTCGACGAATTTTTACCCCCCAAAAACACTATAGCTATTTTTGACGTCAAACAAACTCTAAATTTGCGTTTCAAACAAAATTTTTATATACATTTTTGAAAAATTTAAATAAAAAATAAACCCATCAGTAAATTAGTCTTAATTGAAGAACTAGGGTGAAAAAAACCCCACCTGTTTTGTAGTATAGCCCAATAAAATCTAAATATCAAGTTCTAACAAAATCCATCAAACCATTTTGAATTCGTAGCCAGGTACAGACAGACAGACGGACAGAATTACAGTTATTGTAATATCCACTATTTGGTTAGTGTTCACATAAAAGGCATAAATTTGTCATAAGCTTGAGATTTTTTTTCTTTTTCACGAGTACAATACTCTCTCTGGATATGAAAAAGTATAAATGGCCTTGTGTGAATAATTCGTACAAGCGTGGGTGATTATTTTCAATATTTTAATGCATTATGATGTTGATATTTATTATATTTATATTACTTTTAATTATTTTTACTATAATCAAGTAATTGTGATGATTGATTCAAGAATAATTATAATTATTTTTTTGTTAAGATATCAAATTAAGTTTTGGATATAATTTAATAACTTTATTTGGTTAGAATATCATTTCTGATCGATTTGTTTTGTTAAAATGTTGTATTTCAAAATAATTTTTGAATGGGAATCAGTGAATCGAACTTAACATAGTATTCGTATTTTTTTTATGGTGATGGTTTATTTTTATGTTATTTTGTAAGTTTGCGAGTACTACTTTTAAAAAAAATTTATAGTGTGTTGTCTAATTCTCATTTCATTATTTAATATTTAAATTACTTTACTAGCGTCAATTCTATATTTTTATTAATACACAATATAAACCCATTTTATGTCCCTCTCTGGGATCAAACCGGTGTTCTACACATGTGTAGTTAGCCTACAAAACCATTGAGTGCCCGGGGACACACTACTGACTGCGCATCAATATTAGTCGAGATAAACTAGGCCGAGCTCACAACACAATCACTGTACAAATATTTCCCCCCCCAGCGCTACCGCGGTACTGTTCCTTGACCCTAATTATTCCAGAGGGATTTATAGAGCACACAGTAATGTAAATTACAACGGAGGGAAAATAAAGAACAGAGAGTTGTTTATTTTGTACTCAAGATTAAAAGCAACGGAAAGTCAGAATAAGATTGAACAGAGTTGGAGAGTCACTTTGTATCTCCCCAACACTCTGTTGAAGTTTGAATATCATTATTGGATTTTAAATACTTAATGGAAAAAAAAAGGGCACAAGAAAATAGTAACCATGGGAAATGCACGTATATTTGAGTACCGAGCAGAGGAAGTCTGTGAAATATCTCGAGAATTAACTATTGCTGGAGAGGTTAGAACAAGAATGCCACTCAAAATGCCCGACGGCGTTCTTTATTCGTGGATTGGCTGGATTTAATCCTAATAATATTAGTTTAGAATTAGTTTTTCAAGAAAGGTTTTCTTTAATCATCAATTCCAAATAATTGCATATACAGCAGATATCTCAGAATTACCTTCTTAGCATCTTCCAAATCTTAGATTAGGTTATTAATTTCTTCTCCTATACTATTACTATTACCACTCACATAGGTGGTCACGTGGTCCAATGCATTACTCTCGGGTTGGATCAGATTGTCGATGACTGGAAGATCGTGGTTGGAATCCCGCTCAGGTGAACTTGGGGTGATTTTCCTTAATTGGTTTAGTGCTTAATGTAAATGAGGGCACATCTCTAAAATTTTCCTTCACAATCTCCACTACGTTAGTATAATTAATGTGTGTAAGAAAATTAGAATGTTGCTTCACATGTGTGAAGGGAGAGCGTGAAACCATTTAAGTAAAAAAACCCCTCAGTACTCTCACCGTGATTCGAACCCTGACCCCCTGTTATCACCCTAAATTTATTACACGTGACCAGGGATACGGGCCAAGTCTTTGAAATTATCTTATCACTGAAACATGGTGGTGACTGAAACTTGCTTAGTAAAGGGTGGGGCCGAGACAATTAGACAATTAGTAATTTGAAAACTAACACTTTAATTTAAAAGTAAATATTCACTAGTTAAATAAAAGAAGATTAAATACTCCATTTCTTACCTTTCTGAAAATAATGTCACTGAGGTGAGCTCACTTTTTACCTTTCTGAAAATAATGTCACTGAGGTGAGCTCACTTTTTACCTTTCTGAAAATAATGTCACTGAGGTGAGCTCACTTTTTACCTTTCTGAAAATAATGTCACTGAGGTGAGCTCACTTTTTACCTTTCTGAAAATAATGTCACTGAGGTGAGCTCCACCAGACGTCAGACAAACCTCAGCACGTTGTCCATCACTTTCCTCATTATAGATTGTCTAGTTGTTTCCACCACACCCTGTATAACAAGTTTATTTTCAATATTATTTTGATTGATTTTATAAAAACTATTTATTAGTATTATAAAATGTAGGTCTATATCTATTTCAGTATAAAAAATTATTAATTTATTAATTTTTCTTCTTCACCCCTAACTTATATTTAGCAATATGGCTTGATATAAACCTGAATTTGGTTATAAGCTCTGGATATAAACATTTATTTTGCTATATTTATGCAATGTAGGTCTCTTATTAGAACCTGGATGGACTATTTAATAATATACTACTATAACTATAGTAACTGTAGTTTTATTGCCAACCTGCTTAGGTGGCCCCATGGTCTAACGCGCTACTAATGCAGTAGACTAGACTGCAGATGACGGGGAGATTAAGGTTCGAATTTGGGTAGGGTGTACTGAGTATGTTTTTCACTCTCCCTCCACGCAAATGGGGTACATTTCTTCTAAATATAATATTCCTAAATCATAAAGTAATTAGTGTATAACTAGTACAGACACGTATGACTATAACGGGTAGTAAGATACGATGCTATTATGACTTAGGAGGTTTTCCTACCATAAAGCTTGGAACATTTTATCCACCACGTACTAATACCAGTCCAGATCATAAGTACGTACTAATACCAGTCCAGATCATAAGTACGTACTTTAATTACAAAACACAAATTGTTAGGGATGAAGAAAGTTGATTTTAGAATATATGCACCCATATTTGAGGTGAGTGAGAATGTGAGAGTGTAAACATATAGTTGGTACACCCGACCGGCACTTGAACTCTTATACATATAACATTGAATAAAATCAGAACAGATCAGCTTGCTCACCGATCCGGGTAACAATGCAGCTATTTCCAAATTTTAAGGGTTTTTGGAATTGCAAAGTTAATTTTTTAAAATAATAAAATTTATTAAGAATTTCTCTCTCAAAGTATAATATAAATTATATTTGTATTCATTTGAGTTTGTTATTAGTTGGTTTTATGTCTACAAGGACTTATACCTTTCTGTATACAAATTTAAATTGTATTTTATTGTTATATCACATATTTTTAACGTCAAAGGAAAAACAATTGAATGTGACGCTAACTTTTGAGCTAGATTCTCCTCTATAAGATTAACCAAAACGGTTCGTTTTGGCTTCTTTTTACTATTTAATTGCGTATAACCCGAACGAATAGTAAGACGCGGTGCTAATAATAATAATAATAATAATAATAATAATAATAATAATAATAATAATAACACTATTTAATTTATATTAAGAACATAGGTATGAAATGCAGTTTAATGATCTAAACTCTACAAGGCATTGAAGTGATATATTAATCATATAGTTAAAATTTGATCAATATATAATATATATATATATATATATATAAGAAATATATATATAAAAGAAATATTTAACAAAGTGGAAAAGTCACTTTAGACACATTTTCCAGGACAGCAGTTTTTAAATCCCAAACCTCAAATCCCCCCAGAATATTTTTTATTTTAAATTTATTTAAATAAGATAGAGCCATATTATTTTAACTATGATCTAAAGTGTATTAGAAAATTATAATAATTCTATAATATATGGTAGCACTAACTCTATTTGAGCTAAAGTTGAACTTTACCCCTTTTTATCTTGATATCTAATGATTTTAAATGTATACAACTATATTTAAAACTATAGAGATAAAATGATATTTATGTAATTATTGAGAATTATAAATATATTTTCTATAAATATAATTTTTAATTGACTTTAATAGATTTACGAACAACACATTCACAACGAAATAAATTAAATCTTTGAAGCTAATTTTTGTTTTTACATGTATTGTAAAAATGCTTTAAAAAATGTAATTTAATGTGATAACATATACTTTTTTAAATACAACTTCAAACTATTTATAATACACTCGTATGAAAGTTTAATACCGTATTTATAACCTTATCAGTGGTTTCACGTACTAAACGTCAATATATAATAGTCTGAGGGAGGATAGAGTTTGATTAACCTGCCAGATTTACCTATATTGGTTTTACCTTAAGGTTTCTCAATATCCCTTAAGGAAGCTACAGGTATATTCCTTTAAATTTTAACTTTCTCATCTCTACTCTCTCAGTAAAACTATATCCACATTGCCGGGTGGGGGGTAGTAAGATACCACGCGAAAATGAAAAAAGTAATTCTTAATAACATTGGCCTTAGGCCCATATTTGAACTCCTCATACAAATAGAAATATAGAAATAGAATGCTGTATCGAATATAATATCTACAAAAGCTTTCTCAAAGTGGTCTATAAATACTTTCATTTGAAGTGGTGTTAAACACGTCTCGGGACGCCCTATATCTAATTAATTAGCAATATTACCATAGTGGAATAGCGGATGTATTTAATATCCTCATAGGTAGAGCCAAATTTCATTAATTTCTCAACCTAATTGGCTTCCATCCAGATCACATTTTTTTACCTCCTGCGCACGATTGCAAACTGCGTAAATTGAAGCAAAATAGCAGCGAAACAAGGGGATGTGCTTGCCCTGCTAGAGTAGGGAAGGGGGTAAGCTCACACACGTGCGTGCTCGCGCGCGCACACACACACACACACACACATTCAAGATAAAGTGTACCAATAAAATTAAATTTGCACGTTCTTGGAATGTTAAATTAGAGGATTGCAATTACGTATTTTCATGTTTTTTACTCTCTGACGTGCACGTAACAAAAGAGGGTGTTTGAATGTAAGGTTTTGTATATGCGTGTCATGCATCATGTTCCTTTCTTCAAATTTGAAGTGTTTTTTTTTGTTAATATCTGTATTGTTCTCTAATATTCTTTATGTTTTGGTCTCTCTTTATCCATCATCTTGAGTTATACCTTTCTCTCCGTACACTTCTAACGCTTTGTATTTAGGGCATTACAATTCTCTCACAATCATTTAGGTTTCCATTAGTTCAAACTTTATTTCATTCTCTCAATATCTATTGGAGCAAGTCCTGAAACCTTAGATCCATCAACAGCACACCTGTCTATTGATATAAGAGTCCCAGGTTCAAAATCCTACAGTGAAAATAATTATCATTATTGGTTAGTTGGAGTTTTCCTTGAACAGTAATAAATTAACTACAGGGCCCTGGGTGTCACGTTTGTTATATAATTAAATTAGTTTGCAAGTCATCTTCTAATATTATAAGTTGATTCAGAAAATGCACGTTGTATACCATATATTAATCCATTTTAAATTAAATTTGAATCAATTATAATATACTGTCTGTTCCTTTTTATTTTTATTGTACTCTGTAACTTTTTTTGCCCACTATATCTGTTTCAATATATGTTATCTCTCTCTCTCATATCATATTATCTTTCTTTGCTTTTATTACAGGCCTTGGAGTTGTCATGTTATATCATCCTACCTAAGGCAGAACATTTACAATGATATATACATATAACTTGGAGAAGGCAAAATGAGGCAAATAAGAGTTGAGGAATGATATTGATAATGGTTGAGTGGGGGGAGGGGGGGGCGGGAGGGGGTCAAGCTGGAAGCTAGTTCAAACATTGAATCTTGATCCCACCATAGGAATCTACTTTTGAAAACATAAAATCTACACTATCAAAAAGTGTTTGCAAATAATGGATGTTTGTGACGTTCACTTCAACAAAATCAACACTCAATGTTTGTGTTGAAAGTAAATGTTGAAATGATTTTAAGCTGGATGTGCCTCTCGTGTATTTTATTTAGACACTAAACAATAAGAATGTTTACAACAGGTGGTTTGTAACGATATTAATAAACATAGCAAAACCTAACCTTAAATTTAATTACGCATGGTATGCCAGGTTTGTTTAGATCTAGCCATCTTATGATAAAACTGAGATTACCACCACGTTTTACCCTCCGTTTGGGCTCTACCTGTATACTAATTACACTATTATAAAAAGAATAAAGAAGATTGGATTTATAGGAAATATACTTGCATTTGCAGGAATGGGAAGTATAAAAGGATTTGGGAAAAAACATACCCAGTAAACTGGATTGGGTTTCTAACGGTGTCCCGACAAATGGTGCCAGTGACATTTTGCACTTCTCAATTTTTCACAACATTTCGTACTACCCTACCTGAAAAGGGTTTACTAATGACTTTAAAATATTTATGATGTGATGTAAATGTTACAATTTATCTATTTAGCCTAAAAAAAGAGAGCTGGTATGTGCAAGCAAGGCTCATTACTGGATAGTAGATAGCTGTGAGAACGTCAACATTTAGGTTATTTTAAGTTAAATAGGGAGTTAGGTTAAATAAGGTTAAGTTAGGTTAGGCCAGGTTAGGTTAGGTTAAGTTAGATTTGAAATACTTGAAATGCTCCACTACCATTGCCATTCTCCTTTGCAACTTGACCTGACCTTGCATATCAGAGGCATCTTACACACACTAATGAAATTAAATTCACCTAAATAAAACTGAAGTCTGGTGCACCTTTCCAACAAGTGGTACCATTTGCTGCATCGTAAATATTTTAAAGCCATTAGTAGAACCATTTCAGTTAGCCATCCCCCTGAGTGGTACGATATGTCTCTGGTACCATTTGTAACATTTCATTCTTACACTGATCTAATCTCGTCATCGGCAGTCCACTCCATTACAAGTCTTTAGACAGTTTGCCCATGTAACAGTGATTCTAATTAATAAATTAATTAAAAAACTTAATTATAAATATTATTTTATTTACTTGTTTATTTAGCATTGCATCTTACTACTCCTTCGGGATATACGCTTAAGTACTAACTGCGTTATTGGCTTATGAATTTGAAAAGGTTGAATTTAGAGGAAGTGAACACGCATTTGCGTGAAATTAGAGTGGAAACATTTTTAGGAAAGACCACCACCAGTTCACTTGACCTAAATTCGAACTTTGATCTCCTCGTCCTTGGCAGTCTGGCTCAGCACGAAGCGATGTTAGTCAACTACGCCACTGAGGAGGCGGGTAGTTATAAATATTAACACGTGTTTGAGAATACTATGGATTTTAAGTTGAACCTATTATAGGTACATATTATATTTATAGATACATGATTACATTTTCATTAGTAATTATATTTATTTAATTTTTCGAATATACTCACATGACTGTTGAGTGATCTATCCACAATTGCCTCAAGTTTAGATTTATAGCTCATCTAGATGTACGAAAAATATTATGAACATACATACAGTACTATACATACATACATACATACATACATACATACATACATACATACATACATACATACATGCATATATACATACATACATACATGCATATATACATACATACATACATGCATATATAAATAAAATAAATAAATAGAGTTGAGGATCGTTAATATACAATGACGACATTGCATAATAGCTGTCTTGAATCCTATTTGAAATAATAATGTAGTAGAAAGAGACATTTATGCTGGAGTTACAATTATTACTGTTTGTTTGTGTCCACAGATTGTAGTTGAAGTAAATTATGCTCAAAAATGTACATAATGAGAACATATTATATATATATATACAAACAATTTAATTGTTAAAATTTTATACATTAAATTAAAAACATCTAAATTACGTTAAAACTTTAATCCACCGAGCGTAGTGGGTTCCTGTTTTATCTTGATTCCATGACATTCAATATGTTAGTGTTCATACCTTAAATGTGTTTTAATAATTTTAATGGGACTAGGTAAGAACATTCTTTGTCCTAGCTTGAAATACATATATATGTGGAGTTTTTCAATTTGATTTTAGTTTTAATTATGACGTCCAGTCAAATTTTTTTTCATTTAATTGCTTATCTCGAGTGATTTGAATTTAAAACACTAAGCAATAGTTGGAGTAGCTAAGAAATATTTTTTTAAATCTTACATACATTGAAAGACTGTCGTTTTATACCATAGTAACAACGGTCATTCTATATACAGTTTAATATATTATCAATTTTTTTCCATACAACTTAACAACAAGATGTGCAGTGCCACACTCTTAGCTGCTATGCAACCTGTTGTACACGCATGAATGACAGTTTTGCTTCACAGGCGCTGTACGCCGAAACTTTGAAAACAATTTAATGGTATTAGCATAGTATTCCGGATATAAGTGTACGGGGATCTTGTATTATTTTTGGTTCAAACAAGCTATATGTGCAGTTTGGGCAATGACTTTCCAAATACACACGCGCACAAGTGCGCAGACACACACACACACACCGTTTACTTCGATACCGCGAAAGGTTATAGTCTAGATTTAAATAGCTATAGATGCGTACACAATGGCCCAAACTACAATTTAAACCATAGTGTAACTAAACAAGGTAAGCTTGCTATCATACAGGTAGAGATGAAAATATTCCGGGAATATTTAAATCTGAAAACATTCGAAAATTAAAAATAAGTTTTGTCTCGATGTCACAATAGTTAGATTGCCTACAAGCCACACATGTGAGTTAGTGTAAAAAGGTGTCAGTATCGTCTTGTCTGGTCTACTTAAAATGGGGAGACAGGGGCTTCCAATATAAGCTGGGTGTAGTGGGATTTTTTATCCTTCCCATTTAAAATCTACGAAAATGAAGGCACACTTCCACTAAAAGATGTATTGTTGGGCATGCAGACTAAATGTAAGGCTCACTTATTCTATTTTAGTTGTGGCAAGAAAGTTTGAAATCGAATCCCAGCTGGGTGTACTAAGATGTTTCTTTTCCTAAATTGCTTATAGCTCTCTATTGGCGTAAATGTGTATTCATTTCCTTTATATTCCGCCTTCCTTTACCTGATTTATTATTGTAATTATTTAAATACCCGGTTAGTTAATAAGAGCCCCGACTGGATATGTCTTATGAGTTAACTGCTGGTCTCTTAAGCTGATCTGGTTGTCTAGGGGTAAGGTGTCGGACTTCTGTCCTGCGGGTCTGGGTTTCAATCCTCGGTCCCGGTACATATTTATTCTTCACCTCTGACAAGACGTGTATTAATCACAGCTTGTGGACGTGTGGAATGCCAGGCCTCCACCGTGGTTCGGATTCCACGTTAAAATGTAAGTCCTCCATTTCATCTCACAATCACCCTACCATTATACACCGTTTACTTCGATACCGCGAAAGGTTATAGTCTAGATTTAAATAGCTATAGATGCGTACACAATGGCCCAAACTACAATTTAAACCATAGTGTAACTAAACAAGGTAAGCTTGCTATCATACAGGTAGAGATGAAAATATTCCGGGAATATTTAAATCTGAAAACATTCGAAAATTAAAAATAAGTTTTGTCTCGATGTCACAATAGTTAGATTGCCTACAAGCCACACATGTGAGTTAGTGTAAAAAGGTGTCAGTATCGTCTTGTCTGGTCTACTTAAAATGGGGAGACAGGGGCTTCCAATATAAGCTGGGTGTAGTGGGATTTTTTATCCTTCCCATTTAAAATCTACGAAAATGAAGGCACACTTCCACTAAAAGATGTATTGTTGGGCATGCAGACTAAATGTAAGGCTCACTTATTCTATTTTAGTTGTGGCAAGAAAGTTTGAAATCGAATCCCAGCTGGGTGTACTAAGATGTTTCTTTTCCTAAATTGCTTATAGCTCTCTATTGGCGTAAATGTGTATTCATTTCCTTTATATTCCGCCTTCCTTTACCTGATTTATTATTGTAATTATTTAAATACCCGGTTAGTTAATAAGAGCCCCGACTGGATATGTCTTATGAGTTAACTGCTGGTCTCTTAAGCTGATCTGGTTGTCTAGGGGTAAGGTGTCGGACTTCTGTCCTGCGGGTCTGGGTTTCAATCCTCGGTCCCGGTACATATTTATTCTTCACCTCTGACAAGACGTGTATTAATCACAGCTTGTGGACGTGTGGAATGCCAGGCCTCCACCGTGGTTCGGATTCCACGTTAAAATGTAAGTCCTCCATTTCATCTCACAATCACCCTACCATTATACATTAACGTAAGTGCATATAACCCGAACGGGCAGTAAGACGTGGTGCTAATCATAATAATAAAAACTTAAGGTCTTGTGGGGAAAATATTTATCTTCGTTCTCTCGCGTTTACTGCCAAATCCCCTCGCTCTCATTTATGTTGGAAAGTGGTGTGCTGGGGTAAGAATAGCCACTGACAACGTAGATGAACCAGCGTTGCAAACTTGAATAGCATTGTTTTCCAGTAATAGCCCACATTTCCTTCAGAGACGATATCCACGTTAGCAATTCTCCTACCATTAAAGCAATTATTACAAATCACAGTGTAAGATAGTGACAATACCATTCAATATATTGTAATTGTTTTTAAACAATGAAAGATAATTATTATATCAATATAAGCATACATTTAATGATATATATGTATACATGATGTAAATTAACTTTATATATAGTTATTTTGATATTAATCACTTCAGTAATAGACACAGTCAAATTTATTTTTCATAACATCAAGCTGATCTATTCTTAATTCATATATCTTAGAGTATATTGTAAATTTAGTTTCTATTAATTAGTTTTTATTTGTTAAGTAATTAATTGTTTTCACAAAACTCATTTGGATATGGGTGTTTTTGTATACCTATACCAGATACTTCTACTTCCCTAAATAAAATATGTCTGCTGTTGTTATTTTAATTCTTCTTCGATCCCTCTCAGAGATAATTATTGTAATATTTAAGAAATTGAAATACAATTTTTGGATAAACGTAGATATTTCATGACCCACTGAAACTGAAAACCGCTGAGTTCAGAAATTTAAAAAAATACTAGCTTCTGTGCATGAACATGTGCACCTTGAAGCCGTAATTTAAAAATGTTAATGATATATTTTTATTAATACAATTACTAAACTAAAAACCTTTTTTCCCCGGCAACGCAGGGTACTACTTCAGCAAATAAAATTATAGAATTCATTGTATAATGATGATTGCAGTAGTTTACGAGAGCCTTTTACTGATAAAAGTAATTGCGTGATACAAAATTACAGATTTAAAAATGATGTTGATACTCGTATATTTTAGATTATTTGGAAATGTATTTCAGATATGTTTTTTTAAATTTTCAACGATGGTTCAGCCAATATGATTCAAAGTAATGCAATTTTAAAATATTAATGATTTAACAAAGGTTCACTATGTATTTTGTAAACCAAGTTTGGTGAAAATCGGATAAAATGATTCGTTATATAAAAAATTATTTGTAAATCATTTTTCAGATTAATATGAAACATTGCATAAAACCTGAGCAAGTAATAGGAAGCGGCATTAAAAACATAAATAAAAAAGTATGAACTAAGAGAAAAAATATAAGATTTTATTTAAATCTTTTAGAAGCATTATTGGTAAATTAATACCTTATGTAAGCCCTTCTGAAAATATTTTGCAATAATCTTTTGTAACTAAAATCTGTGGCAGTCCTTATGAAGGTGCGGGATCAAGTAAAGCTTGTCATGAATTTGCCGATAAACTGTTCCTTCTCCTAACAAGACATTAGATCAATCAAACACAAAATAATGTTATGTATATCATAGTGCTGTGTTAGTTGGCTTTAAAGGACAAATTTAACAATGATTTGAAGGAAACATTTTACTAGTACAGTTTTGTCAAGTCTTGCTTCCCTTGCCTATGGCTTAACTATCATAGAAAATATTCTTTGAATTAAAAAATAACACTTTGACAAAGGAATCGAAACCGGGACGTGTAACGCAGTGTACCAATGCTCTTACTACTGAGCTACCCATTTTTCAATTTAAAGAATACGACATTTAAATGTGGTTATAACCGTAAGCAACAAGATATAATAGCTTAGATACTTAATCCGTTATTATAGACAAGCTTTATTCAATATATTTATGGCATGCAACCGATAAATGTGGGGTAACTTCTATACACGTAATACAATTTCTTAAACTACCTACATTACTACGAGAACATTATATATTCCTTTTCTACTACTATTTTTATGCTTCTAAAATTTAGGTTTGGATGAAGATCAAAATCTAAGCCCTTTGGTAACCTAGCAGGTCACTATGTGTGTTCCAATGTTGGCTAAGATCCATCCATTAGTTCAGAAATTATGTGTAAACCCATGTTTTTACGCCATTTTGTGGAAACGTGTGGATGTATTCCAACTATTGTTAGGTTTAGGCAAGTTGAAAAGATTATCCGCATTTGGATTTCACATAGAAAGTTAGATTTAAATTTGCATGTGATATTTGGCTCATCTACTTGCGAGTGATATAGTGTTTTATTATTGATCGTTCTCTTCAATCTTTTGCCAAAAGAATATAAAGCTTAAATTAAGTGGTTAGTAACTAAACAGGTCAAGCGTTAATATTGAATAACATAAAATTACCTGCTTCGGTGGTCACATGGCCTAAGGCATCACTCTCGCAATAGACTGGACTGTCGATAACAAGGGTATCGGGGTTTGAATACCGGTCGGGTGTACTTGGGGTGGTTTTCTATAAATGGTTTTCACCTATCCCTCCACGCAAATGCTAGTACGCCTCCTCTAAATTCAACCTCTCTCTTCCCTTGATAATTAACATAATTAGTACATATTCGTATAGCCTGAACTGGTAGTAAGATGTGATGCTAAAACAATTAAAAAAAGTGTTTTTATATAATATATGGATTTAAGTAGAAACTACAATTGACACCTTTCAATAATAGGGCTTGTTGAAGATAGTTAATATAAAACTACACCTGTTTTATATCCTTCATATTTTTTTATAATTGTTTCAAGCACTTTGATTTTATTTATTTCCTTAACCACTGGAAAGCTCTAAAAAGTTAAAAAAAACTAATCCCTTGGTTGAATTTAAACTTTGGTGTATTTTTTTCACCTAGTCTCATTATTTGTTTAGGGTGTCTGCGCTTTTAACTGCAATAAAATGTGGCGATGAGAACAATTAAGAGTTGAGCTAAAATACACTCGCATCTGTTTGAAGGAAGAGTGGGAAACAAACTTTGTTACATTAAAACCCACCATTAGTTCACATTACCGGAACTTGAATCCCACATTTTCCGTCAATGTCAAACTAGACTAAACAAGATTGACCTTTGGACCACTTACCCATCGATGTAGGTCCTTAATCAATTAAATCCAAGCTAAAATTTCAAATTCTAAAAAATGTAATTGAAATATTATATTCTTTATTATTAAGAGTGAAAGTCTGCAGATATAAATAAATAGTACGGTGGACCAACAAATCTTTTTCACTCTTTTAACCTATAAATAAACACGTTTACTAAAAACTAGTCGTATTTATGAATTAAAAATCTATCTACATTGATGCGCACATTTTACACCAAAGAGTATAAATTAAATACTACACACTGTAGCAGAAACATTTAGAAAATAGTAATATCTCTCTCCACCAAAAAACATAACAATCAATTTCAAATCAAAGTGGCCCATAAAAGCCATACATATGTTTTTATAGCTCAGAAATTATTCGTTTTATAAAATATATATTTCAAATAGTTATAAAAAAATACAGCTCTACAGTGATAAGTTATTTCGTATTTCAAATAGTTGCGAAGATATGATAAAATTTGGAAATTAGTTTCTATGTGAAAACAAGCATAGTGATTTGGTTTGTAATTTAAAAAAATGCTTAGATACAAAACTTAATCAAAACATTCAGATCGGATTTCTAGAAAATAAATTTTATCTCGTTTCGCATTGAATTAAATTACCCTTAATTTTAGGGTTGGGTTTTAGGGTATATCAAATAACCCATTTAGGGTACCTTACAAAAACCCCAAGTATGCCCTTTCAAGTTTTAGCCAGATCAGTAAATTGTCTCGGCTCTAAGCAAAGACACAGCAAACAGATAGATGACATCGCGAAAACCACTTTTTCGGATCGGGGGTTATGAAACTTCTACATTAATCAAACCATTCTCGGTGGCGTAGTTAACTAACGAGCTAGTTTAATGTTGAGCTAGACTGCCGAGGACGGGGAGATCGAGGTTTGAATCTAATTCGAATGAACTGGGGGTGGTTTTTCCTAAATATATTTCCACTCTCCCTTCATGCAAATGCGGGTTCACTTCTTTTATATTAAACCTTCCAATTCTTAACCCGTTGGCATAATTAATACTTAAGCGTATAGTCTGAACGGGTAATAAGACGCATGGCTGAGTATTATTATTACTATTTACATTACATTTATAAAGATCTTGAGTTCGAATTTTTAGATGATCATAATACTAAGGGGGCGAAAGAAAGCAAATATATATATATATATATAACAATATCATTGTGAATTATATCCAAATGAATGACCTCACCACTTGACGCTTCAAAAAATGTAATAAATATTCCCTTCTATGGTTATTGACCTGACCTGTAATGCTGTAATAGGTTCCAGGAGATGTTTAGCTTTGTTTGCCTTTATTTTCCTTGTTCATCTATTCCCTGAGGTTTGGTTGGGTGAAGGGGTAGGGGTGCGTGAGGAGGGGGGTGAGAAGGTGGACTCGAATTGCTCCGGAAACACTGAAGGGTTGGCTGAGCCACAGAGGCTGGATAGCTTCAATCCGTGGCCGTTTATAAGGTGTTGCATCTGACGCGCTTCTTATTTTAGTTACAAGATTGCAATCAAACCATAAAACATATCTAAATGGGATTTTATGCATTCTTCATTTGAAAACAACCATATTGAGGTCAGTTAAAAAACTTTTTTTTATTTCAAACTGATTATTTAAAAATGTTGTATTTTACAAATACGGTAGAACTGTATAAATTGTCTCAATTCCACTGGTTTTTTTTAAAGAATAATACAAAAAGCTTCAGAACAATGTTATGTATGGTTCGAGTTGTATTACTTAATTAAGTTAATAGTAGTGCTGGGGTGTGAGATTCGGAGCATGTAGGGAGAAGGGCAGACACAAAATGCCTCTCGCTTTTTGTTTGGTTTCTGGGAGGGTACTGAATGGATGTAAGTTTGAATAACCAACCCTCGGGGACAGAAACTGCCACTTAGAGTAGAACGTCACTTGACCGGAAACTGATATGTTGTGACTCGTGAGATCCTTCACCCAAACTTCTGGTGGGTTTCAACTTGGCTCATCTACTCTTCTTCCACCACCTATCCACCCTTGCACCACCCCTCTCCTATCCAACCACTCTTACATCTAAGTGGTAAGGGAGGGGAGTAGTTTTCCGGGGCATGGCACGAACATTTCTTTCTTTCAAGTTTTCTTCCAAGTTTTTATAACTAAAGTTAGGAGAGAAAAACTCATATGATACAAGATTGCGTCTTTTTTTAAAAGTAATAAATAAGCTGTTATCTTAGAGTAATACTTCTTCTTTCGTAAAGATATATTAAATAAGATAGAGGCCTTATAAAAACAATATATTTAAGTAAAGTTAAAATATTTTCACTAAATAACCTAAAAATATTACGGTTAAAATCCTCAAATTTGATCATGGTTGTCTTTGCTAGAATTGCCTTTATTATTTTGTTTTTATATCATCTTAATTATTAGATCGTTCGAATGCCAGCTGTTATTTGACTATCACCTACGTTCACTTATTTCTAGGAACAACACAGTAACCAATTCCCAAGCAGTCGATTTGTGATTTTTAATTTTATTTGCACAGAGTTTTACTTACCGTTCAAGCTATCACTATTTAATAATACAAATGAGGTAATTAAGGATAGTAGGGATTTATAGGAATTGTACCCACATTTTTGTTGAGTAATAGTGGGCAAATATTAACAAAAAAATCATCCTCAATACAGTAGGCCATGATACTAACGCCAACCTCTTTGTCACTAGCCATCTAATATGTTGTAAAAGTAATGCCTTAGACAACACGTTCATTGATGCTGGTGATTATATTGTAATACCTATTATTCTATATATCTGCAAATTACTATGCAATGTCAGCGTAACAATATAATTATATGTTTAATATAGTCACCGGTAAACATTAAATATTTAACAGTAGGTAATGAATAGCTACGCATACAGTATTAAGTAGCTAACTTTTTCCAGCAGCTTCGTTCTCATTAATGCGAGTTTTAAAAACATTTTCACTAAAAAAACGTTTCCATTCCAAGAGTTTTTAATTTCCTCTTGAAAGAAGAAATCACGCAACGTATTAAGTATAAATTAAGATGATGAAAACCCTGGAGTTGATTAAAAATGTATCTTCAGATAAAAAAAATCAATGTGATTTAATTATTTAGGTTGTAAGATTTTACAAACAAAATATTTGAATTGGTCGAAGGAAATAAACTAACAACATTCAAAGTAAGGCCTCTTTGTAAACGATGTTAGTGGTTCTATCATCAGGAGCAAACAATTACAGGTTGGTCCTAGAACTATCACGGGAACACCCCCCATATTTTGCTCCATGTGAGAAACACTTACCGCAGAGATAAACGAATGCCACGTTTCAGGGTTTGGCCTAGCGATGTGTTGATGGTCATCGCAGAGCATACCTTGATAGGAAGTCTCATGCATTTAAACTGGAGGGGCAGGTCTGATGAAATCATGGGTATTCTTGGTGTCAAGACACAGTCTCCCGTAAAGCAACCTGTAGTGACAGTCACCTCTATAATAAAGTTTTGCAGACTGTTTACCTAGTTTACCTTTAAACGTGTTCCACTATACAATTTAGGTGGGTTCAAATTACGCAGCTATATGATGGATGCTCAAATTTCAATTGAAGAGCGTGGAAGGGTAAATCGAATGTACAAAGGAATTACAAAATTAGACAGGGTAGTGTCTATGGACAAGTAAGTGCCGAACGGAGCTTCAAACTGGTTTGCAACACAGTCGTTAATTTTACTAACTGATTAATTTTTTAATCTTGAATAGCTTTCTCTTGGAATCACGAAAGAGGCGTGTTTTGAAGAAGACGTATATTGAAATCAATAAAATGAACTAATATTTGTATATTCTTGACCAAGACGCATGTCTGTGAGTTATTCAAGTAAACTTTGCCTTCCTGTCCTGCGAAGGCTACATTGCTGAGTTACAGCAATATATGGACAGTGATAAGTATAGCTTTTGTAATTGGCTAGGTGAACCTGAAGGTTGGTTGACAGTAAAGTTTCACAACGTCTTGGAATATGTAATATATTTTCAGTCGGGCGTTTACCTCGTCAATTATAGTGATTATCGTGATAACCTGTAGTGTTTGTCAGAAGTCTCCTTAAAACCACACGGTGATGCCTCCTATTAGAACATTCCTGCTTCTGAGATATCTCAGAAGATCTCTCTAGATATTCAATTGAGGTTTTATGAGACATTGTATTCCCATTCCATAATATAAGAGCTATATTTTGCTGTAATTTTGAAGCGAAAATTTGATTCGATATACTTCACAGAGCAATTTGGTCGCTAAAAAAAATGCAAACGTAATTTTAATGTGGCATTTTCTGTTATTCCCCTATCTTACAAATTACCAGCTATACCCGAGGGAGCCACTGCAAAGGTAGCACATCTCTTAAACATGAGCTTAGCCATGATTAAATCAACTATAAAAGTATGTCCTTTACCTTAGGGCGCATTTTAAAAGAACACTTTTTATATCGAGTCTCGAACACACTATAATACCACTATACGGTAAGTTGTTCTGTGTTCAACAGAAGCTTGTTTGTATTCAACATTTATAACAGAAATGGTAGGTCGTTTTTCGTCTCTTACAAATAGTCTCCATTGAATATAAATTCATACAAGTTGTAAAATAATACCCAAGTATTTCACAGTCTTGTTTGAGAGAGACCTAACAATTTGGTTGAGTACACTCTAGCCTGTATTACAAATATTTTCATTGAATATCAAATTTGTAAAAAGATTGCTCTGTTCTGATTCTATCTCAAGTGTCTTCCAACATGTTTTCCCTCGGGCCAAACAAAGTCCAAGAGGATATGTCACGTGACAAATATGTATTATTAATTAGTATGTAGAGCGTCACAAAGTGGCTTTTGTTAAAGTACTATTCCAGTGTGATTCATCTTCTAAGATTCCCAGTGTATTGCAAAATAGACCAATTAAACATTCACTGACATGAGGGCGTTCCACACTTTCCGTTCGGCGCTAACAATTTAGCTAGAAACATTGTTACCAAATTGCAGTGTTTACCAAGACAACAATGCTTGCGCTGAAGATTGAAAAACGTGCGATCCCTTAAAGCAGGACAGTTTCTAAAACGAAAGTGTACAAAACAGAGAACTACAGCAATTCTAATCAGAAGGATTAAATTAAGTTATGGTTAAGCAACACTACAAAACACTACTACAGCCATAGGGCTGTTAGCCTTTAATATGCTAAGAATAGTCAAATAATGGTGTTGAACAACTTTTAAAACTAAAGAGTCTGTATATAAAGAATTTCAGCGATAACTACTAACTAAAATAGTTAACGTTGGCTAGCTACATTAGAGAGTAACAATATACAAAATAAATGTACAAACCGCTTGAATTACTAGTCAACTAATAGTAAAAAGAGAGATATCAGTAATATATGTCATCTGGAAAATATGGAAGGATTATTCCTAATTAGTACTCTTAGATCATCCAATAGTATAGCTATCACTCGAAAACAGTATGAGAAAGTCTACTACAATCGAAAACTTCTAAACAGGAAAGTATCAAGCGGGGCTTGAAGGGATTTGGACAGATATGAACAAGACACCAAGTGGGCCACCCCTCTAGGATAGAAGCATACCCACGAGTTGATCATCGCACAAAGCTAGAACAACAATGCCAAACTAAAGAGTGATTACAGACAAAGACCCAATTAGGTCATACAGTAACACCATGTATTAACCTAATTTCCCCTTTTTTCCAAACTAAAGGTTAAACCATTATATGCATGGCCATATAGAACAGGGCATCAGACTGTCCCAAAAATGTATGACTAGTCATATGGACATAGTTTAACAATAAACAAGTATGGTCATAGGGACTACACTATGTCAAAGAGTATCCTACTAAACTTATCGAATATTAAAGCTTTTAATGTGAAGATGACCAAAAACTACAAATCTCTTACAGACTAAAAATAGAGCTTTAAATTATATTACATGATTATTTGCGGCGAGGTAGAGAGTTCGATGGAACGACCAATTTGACTGCTACTTGTAGGTAAAGTTGAGCTGGAAGCCTCCTGGACGCTCGTGTAATGAATTGTTGGAATGGTGAGAGGTGCCGCATTATATATGAAATGGATCTGACGTCTAAGGAGAAGAGGATAAGAGGGCTTTACTTGCATGCGCCAGAATCATCGAGAACAATAAAACACAGTTGACCGGACTCCAAAGACGCACACAGAGGAAGTTCAGTCTTGTTTTGCTGAGCCAGTTTATTATTATTATTATTATTATTATTATTATTATTATCACTGCGTCTTATTACCCGTTCGAGCTATACGCACTTACGCTAATGTGTAATGGTAGGGTGATTGTGAGATGAAATGGAGGACCTAATGTTTAACGTGGAATCCGAACCACGGTGGAGGCCTGGCATTCCTCACATTCACAATATGTCTTGTCAGAGGTGAAGGAAGGGTTTGGTAATCAGATAAATTTGTGCCGGGACCGAGGATTGAACCCCAGCCACCAACACAGAAGTCCGACACCTTACACCTAGACCCCCAGGTCACCCCCAGTTGATAAGATGTGGCTGTCACTTCCACTTATTCTTTTTTTGGTCATCCAGTCTGGCAGGAATCAAGTGACCCATAATGCAAAAACTACACAGTTAGTTAATAAACTGAGGTTTATTTTAGTTTCGTTTACTTTTGTATGTATGGGCTAAATTACTTGGATCATTACACATCATTGGAATGAACTCCACGTTATTTGTAATATCCGTCAGGTCTGTCGATGTTGCTCTTTGAAAGCTCTTTGGATAATTTTGGCTGCATAAACTGAGACGATCGATTCAAAGGTCCATATGGGCTATCTTTCATAAACTTAATTTCACTTGCATGCAGTTGTGGGTCAATGTTTGAATCTGGAATCTCCGAGCTTATGACCGAATCTATTTTGTAAGGTCTGATTTTTCCTGAATTTATCTCAGCAGCTCCACGTGTGGCAGTCTTTAAATTTCCACTCCATATTGTTCTAAAAAACTTCTATTGCCTTTAAAGTCAGTGCTTATACCTTTGAAGAAATAGATAATCTTTAAATGGTTTACATTTTTAGAGCTATTCAGTGTAATATAAAAACCACCATATTCAAATCTAGTATGTGGTTTTATAGTTATGAACATATAATTAAATTACATAAAATAACTTTTATAAGGATCTGTGAATTTAAAACAACTAACTAAAGTAAAATATGATTCTTCTTTGGATTTAATAATGTATTTAGTAACTACACTTTTGATTTTGTGATCAAACTACACAAAAATATGAATCATACATTCGATATGAGAATAACGTAATTCATTTTAAGACAAATATTTTATTTTATTCGTTTGATCACTAGCTTAAAGCCTTTCTGAAATGAATCTACATAGTAGAAAATACACTGCATCACAAGTTATGCTGTTTAAGAAATCATAGGCAACAACTATTCAGACCGACACTTTGTTTTATAAGTAGTAAAGATATACTTTTGGTTGATTTCTATTCTAATGATTTTCAGGGAATAACATCATTAGAGTTTAAAATATGTAAAATACTAGTTACAATTTTTTGGTTTATCATAGTTGTATGAATATCTTCTGTCGTCATATTCAAACAATGGCTAGAAATGCTTTATATTAAGTCTCATACATACACACACTAAATACTAATAATATTTTTGGGGGGGGGGATACAATTAATCTAGAAAGGCATACTGTGTGAACACCCAACTCTTATTTTTGTAACAAGACCATTGGCCACACAGTAAAAGGTAATAGACCCACAATATACTTAATTATTGATGATGATGATGGGGAAGTCAATCTTCGAATACTGGTTGGCTATACTAAGAATATTTTCGTTTCCCAAACTTGATCACGCTCTCCTTCATGACAATGATGGTTCGTTTTTAAAAATTCCACCTGGCTTACTCCCACTCCATCAGATTAAACACGCGAATATATTTTATTCTTAGTAATAGTGAAATGTACATGCGAAACACACTTATATCAACCAGTTATTATTATTATTTGGAAAGACAAAATGGGTTTTTAGAAAATGTGAAGATGTTTGTAATCTATTTGATAATAGATATCGTTAAAGTTTCCATGATAAATATAATTAGCTTCTTATTTTCAGTGCAAGTCTCTCTACTGATTATAAGTAAGTACTTCCAGAGTGGTATATAACATGTTCAAGGCATAGTCCTATCCTATCTCCCATAAACGCTCAAGTTTCACTATGAGATGTAAATTCTCCGAGGACGAGTATTTAGATCTTACGCTTAACTCTTCGAGTTGTTGGACCAGAAATTGATGTGTTGCGTGAACGTCAAAGTTCGCAGACACGGACAAAGTAAGCTTTTGATTAAGTCTAACTCGTCCTACTACAGCTTTTTATTCTTGCCTATTTGAAGGGCACTAGCTTTGCCCCTTAGGAAACTACAACTTTAGTACTCCCAACAAACGGGTAACACTAAAAGTACAGAACCTCTTCTTTAATACACATTAAAGATGAGGTAACTGATTTTATTTTGTCTTGAAAATATCGGTATGAAAACCAGTTTTGGAACTAAATGTTTGTTGGATGAAATTTTATAATTATATTCTAATTTGTATCAAGTTCAATTTATTTATTTAACTCTTTTTCAACACCTCGTCCAAGTAATATGCATTTAATTACTCCTGTGATGTAGGGATGAAAAGGTAGTAAGTAGTATTTATAGGTGATGTACCCCTAGCTGCAAAGAGCCCTCAGTACACCCCGGCTGAGAGAAAGACCCCAGCCCCTTATCAGTGGAAAGCCAAATTAACTGAGACTGGCACTTAGACTGTGTTCCTACCAAAACCGATATACGTTTTAATCAGTTTGAAAAACTTAAATAGAGAGCGTTTAAAGAACTTTGCACCAAACTTTACACCTACTGCTACTATTTAAATTAGAAAACTTAACATTTCAATTTCACAATAGATTTATTTAGTAG
>CABFOV010006538.1:22652-34056 GCA_902141375.1 Timema poppense | reverse complement strand
ACCTCCCCTTATCTACAAGGTAATTACCCCCTCCACTAATTTCCCCGCCGCGCCCTGAAACATTACGTTCTGTCTTACTATTATTATTTGATTTGAGATGAAGTGTAACCATGTTTGAGTAGATGGAGATTGTGGAATAATTCGAGAAAAACAATTATCAGTACTCCTGACCGGAATTTGATCACCAATCTTCCCGTTTAATTAAATATACTATATTTAGAGAGTTAGGCCTTAGATCATTGCCTATCGAATCAAGTTCAATTTTTATTCTAAGTATTGCAAATATGCACATATCCCTGACGGGTATTAAGATGCAGATAAAATAGTACTTTGCTTAAAACAGATTGGCCTCTTTTATTGGATGGCACTGTACGACCATAATAATATTATATATTTTATTACGCTCTTGTCCAAACGCCAAATTTGGATGGAAGTCACGGGTAGTTAGTCCACTTTTCTACGCATACCGACGACCTATTGGTGTTTCTTCCCTGTCAGAATGTAAACCCCCGCTGTCCCACGATGGACGGCAATGTCCCCCTTGAAAGAAGACCCTAGTCCGCCACTCTTTCAGAGCACACACCCACATACACCCGTGCCACAGCCCTTCTGACACCAACTGGACTCATTTGGGATTAATTTTGTTACCCTTGTTTGTAAACGAGATAGAATATTACTTTTTTGAGTGAGCCGAATTCTACTCCCCCTATACGGCAATACTCCATGTTTACACCAATAGGAAAATAATTAGGAAGGTAGAATTAAACAGAAATGTACCAACATTTGCATGAAGGGAGAGTGGATAACAAGTTGAAAAATCTACACCCAGTAGACCCAAATAGGACTCGAATACTGATCTCCTCGTCATCGGTGATCCAATATAATGCAAGAGTGACGCGTTTTAGCAAATGACCACCGATGCGGATTACTTATTAATATTATATTTAACACAAACGTTACTACAGGCTTTATCTAAGATATAAGGGAAGTAAGGGAGTTTTAACAAAGTGCACCAGCATTGATATAGGGAATTTATGAGAAAATTAGTTATTTTTTATCACCGCGTCTTACTTTATGTTTATTTACCAGCATTTGCGTTAAAGGAGTTCTGACAGTTAGTTCTATAAGTCACGCGTGGACTACCGATGTTTCCAGTGCATCCGGTCCAGATTCCAACGCCGACCTCCCCTCCATCAGCCACCTAGTCTATTTCGAACCTGAGATCTTAGAGTTTCGACAATGTGACTGACCACTGTCTCGGGTATCTTCAGAATGAAACTGGTTCTGAGTAAGTGGTTTCACAAGGTTTAAAACGGTTCTCACTAAATTATTATTTGGATTTAAAGATTTTAGAAATATAGCAGATATAAGCGTCATAAACACAAATAGAAATTATAATTTGATTGAATAAAAAATTACACAAAATTTAGGGTCAATTTAAAAGTGGTGGTATAAATAATTGACCATTATAATGAGATGTAAATGAATTTAAGACTACGAGAAATTCTAGGTTCAAATCTGAACTGCGTGCCGCGAGGGTAGTTTCCCCCATGTGGTTTATATTTGTGGTTTTCTCATCCTCTCTTTATGCTGTTGGAGGTGGGGATGTGGAATAAGTATCGATACTTTATTAATATCGATATTTTACCTTCGATACTAGTATTTTTTTTACTCAATTATTTTTTACGGTACTTTTACTGATATTATTTCTCATACTCCGGTATCGGGTTGGTATCGAAAGAAACTTATTTTTTTGTAATCTTCACTCATGCTTGGATTAATTGTTCACGGTGGTTAAAGAAGGGTTCAAAATAAATTGAAAAAAATGTATTAATAATCATATTAAGCTATTAAATAGCTTTCCACCAGCTACATTTTCATAGAAATTTTGAAAAATGTTATGGTAAAACCTTTTATAATATCCATTATACAATACTATCTATCATACCTTCTAAGTTCCAACACACATAGACGCGATGGATTTAACTATATTATAACATGGTTAAATCATTATAATGTTCAGTGTTTAAATAAGTATGAAAATACAATTATTATCACTATGCAAAGGTTGAATATATTACGTGATAAAAAATATTTTTTCAGATTAAAATTTTAATACTGATACTTACTGTTATCCATACTTTTCTTTTGATACTAGTACGGTATCGATATTTTTCTTCCGATACTTTAAATGAGTACGGTATCGATGCTTTTCTTTCAATACCACATTCCTAGTTGGGGTATCATGCCCAAACAATTGTTCTTAACATCCCTACCATGTTTATTAGGTCATTAATAAAGTTTATGTTGAACACAGGTGAGATCCATAAATGCTCTAGCGATTAGTGAACTTACTCTTAGTCGTATTTCTCTAACGAGGGGACACTTAAGCCCCCCACTCCTACCAGTGACAAGTGGAAGACGCTCCTAAGAGAACTAGGAGGTTGTCAAATCAGTTGAAAGCCACTTGGACTGTCTAGAAAAACTATAGTGTTATATACCTGTGGCCTATCAGATGAGAAAATTATATTGACAGAATACATCACTTTGCTCACTTTAATGAAAACAATAAACGAACAAATGGCTATCTGGAAAAGTAGTGGCTCACATGCTTTGAGGACCTTGGGTGATGCTGATGAAGATATTTAATATTCATGCAGGGGTATTTCAAGTTATACTACTAGTAACTAAGGATGGGTTATTTATATTGGATGTACAATACCACAGTCTATTTTCATTAGCATATTGGAAAATACAATCAATTTTTTTTTTGCAGAAAATATTGATAAGGTTTCACTGAATTATATTTAAAATTAGAGTTGCAGGCATATCAAAGGTACTGACTGACGTATGAATACGTTAAAGTAATCTCAGTAGCTATTCTAGCTGTCAGATAAAGCCCTCCCTATGAAAATTGGACGTAGGTTAAATTCTATAAGTCTGGTTTTTGTGTAGGGCCTACTCTATGTTTTTATAAAATACACGTTTAATCCTTAAACATTTATTTCGAAGATATTATCGTTGTTAGTAGTAATACCATTATTTATGGTTTAAGATACAGTTTTTTTTAACTGTAGACTAAGCAGAATGGATTCAAATAAAAATAGTGTTTCTAGATTTTCGATATAATCGATTGTTCGCCCAAGTGGTAGTCGCTATAAAATAAAGGCGTTGATTTCCGCAGTATCGCAATATATTATTTTAAATAGTACCCCGTCTCTCTCCCACCAGCCTCCATTATCGGCAATATAGCAAGGCTCAAGTGTATCGAGCTGTGTGGTCTACAAATATGGATATAAGCCACTAACAGACGTGCGAACAATAAAACAAATCATCGATCGTCATGATGATACATTCAACTATATTCTTGTTATTTTACGGCTTGGTGTTCGTCGCTTAAGGTGGGGATGTAAGGAACGTGAGTTATGGGCAGTGTTTTTACAGTTTTTGTACCAAAATGAACCAAATATTGCTCCACTACAAACATTGAGTTTAATTTTCTTCACATGTTGATATCAACCGTTCTTGAATATCGGTCAATAGTGTTGTGATATTAGATGTGAAAAGTTTTAGATGATTAGAAAAAGTTGTAATTAAATTCCAGAACATCCTTAAAATATATTCAAGAACTGTTGATATCACAATGTGAAAAATATTAAACTAAATGTTTTTATGGAGTAGGTGACCTGGCGGTCTAGGGGTAAGGTGTCAGACTTATGTGCTGACGGCCGGGGTTCAATCCTCGGTCCCGGCACATATTTATCTGATTACCAAACCCTTCCTTCACCTCTGACAAGACATCTTGTGAATGTGGGGAATGCCAGGCCTCCACCGTGGTGCGGATTCCACGTTAAACTGTAGGTCCTCCATTTCATCTCACAATCACCTTATCATTACACATTAGCGTAAGTGCGTATAACCCGAACGGGTAGTAAGACGCGGTGCTAATAATAATAATTCTATGGAGTATTAATTACATTCATTTTGGCCAAAAAATGTTTTGCAATTAAAACGGCAAAAACAATGCACTTAACTCTCATTCACTACATTCCCACCTTAAGGTGACTGGATCCTTTTCCATCAGTCTCGAACCTATTCTTTAAAGGTGGGCACACGTCGGTTTCCTCTAATCTGGTTTACCGGTGATGGTAGAGATTGGGGTTTAAATCCAGCAGGGTGTACTGATATTTTTTACCTTAACGGTTTCTTACTTTTTCTTCCAGCATATAAATGTGGATTCTATTTAATTTTACCTGCTCCATCCCTACCAAAGTAATACAAGGCGGTAAAATTCAAAGCTAGGAAAAAAGTTTTTTTTAATATAAGTTTATATTTTAATTGCACAGGGCCTCCAAAGGAGTGATTTCTTAATTCTGGACTGAAATATTTAAATTTAGACATATCATGTGAGGAATATGAGTGATTTGTGCTCCATTATAATCACAAGGTTTTGATCACCTAAAAAAAATGTTTTGAGAAAACAGTGAATTATTCTTGTTGATATGTAATATAATGAGAACCGTTGTGATATATTATTAAATACTTATTCTAATAATATAAATTGTGTCATTTATTTGTGAATGATAAACTAAAGTTTCAATTGTCACAAATCATCACTCTATTTTACTAAGAAATGTATATTATTCTTTAATATTCCAGGACAAATATAATAGTGCTATATTATTTTAATAAGAGTTCTATTTCACAGCCTGTCACGTTAATTTGAGGTTAAAATTATGTTGTGGTCAATAGTTATGATACATATATTAATTTTTTCTTGTGTTTTACTTCAGGAAGAATTATTAGAGCATCCATTTGAGGCATAGGCTTCATTCGGTGGGTATTATTTTAAATATATTTTGTTAAATCTTACTAACATTTTATTGTTATAGTATTGTGTGTAGAAAAACAGCAGATTAGTGTGTATTGAAGAATCATTGATTAAATATTTTACCAAATTGAAGAAATATGAGAGGGCTATACTGTGCCAGTACTTGCAAGGATACAGAAAGTGAACCTTAGGGCCTTTGTCCCTGTCGAGTGCAAGTCTAAAACATAGTTTGTGGGATGGTAGGCGGGAGGGTGAAAGGGGTGGCGTGGCTTCACAACCGATCAAAGGAACCTTCCGTGCCAACAAGAACAGATGAATCATGGAAACCGTAGATAGTGCTATCTACCGGACAGTTCTTGCGGAAAATACGTTTGGAAATGTCAGTTTTCTCGAGAACGATTGAAATGTTTATGTTTATATTTTCAACTCTCTTTCTAAGATAATGCATCAATGTTTATTAATTGTTACATTTTCTTATATTTTTTTTTTATGAAACCGACAGTTTTCTATTGAAAAATATCAATGTTATCGATATTTGATCACTGTTAATATTATAGTGGAAATGTGTACATAAAAAGTATAGCTTATTCAACACTCTTCTATTCTTGAACAAACCGTTTCCGAAAAGAAAATGGCAAACCAATAAAATTGCTTGTTCCTATGGATCTGCATTTCCACGCCAAATGAAAAGGGCCAATCGCCTTAAAGGAACTTCACCAACATTCATCTATAATGAGAATAGAGAGACTACGCTAGAAAATAAACCAATCTGAGCCCAATATAGGTAACTACCCATTTACCCACTTCGGTGGGCATGTGCACTAAATATCAGTTTTGTGTAGTCTGATTTAACAGAGATTAGGGGGAGGGAAGCGTTGGGGATCGAATCCCAGTCAGATGTACTGAGGTGGCTTTTGTGCAGTGATTTTCCACTCTCCTCACACTTAAATTTGGTTACGATTCCTTTAAATTATACCTTCCTCATCCATACTCCATACAAGTAAATAACTGCGGATATAGTGGGCGGGTAGTAAAACGCGGTACAGACATAATAAAAACTACAAAAACTCTCCCAAGTTCTTACCACCCAGCCACCCATTCCAAGTACCAATAAATCTAAACGCCTAACAAGGTGAGGGGGAGGATGTAAAACTTTTTCCCATCTTTTCTGCCTGGACAAAACGGGTGACTGTTGTTTGTCAACATATTGTTTGTAGTTTTCAATTTGTGTGGTGTGTTCAAAGCATCACACACGACATGTCACCATCTTGGTCGAGGGTAAATCTCCATAATGGTAGGGTCACTTTTAACCGATTGGCTTTGATTAATATTTGATATCCCAACTCTAAACTCGTTAAACCTTACACATTTTGTGTACAAGTATTTGATTAAATAAAAATAGAGATAGCTATAAAAAGAATCAAGTGTCTATACTAGTATAACTCTTATTTAATTTAAAATATTGAACAAAGATATTAGAAGGAATGATAGCCATAAAAGGGGCTAGGAGTAACTTCCCCACATTGATATGATTTTTTTTTCCAAATTTCAATTTTTCCCACATTAATTCTTTAATTGCAACATAAAATTATCGTAATTTTTTTTCTGAAACGACTGATTATATAAGCACGCGACTTAAAAACTAACTTAAATCTAAGACAGACAAAACATCCAGCCCACAGCAATTAATTCATGACTTTGGAAGAAAAAGCTTTGATTTTATCAATAAATTACTTTATGAGTTTGTGAACTAGAGCTAGGTCTCTAACCGTTTACTTTTTCTTTAAAACTGTGACATCTCGCGCTAGATGTAGTTTAAATAAAATAATTTTAACGTTTTATATTTTTAATTATAAACATTAAAATGTATGCTTTATACTCTTATAGGAATATATCATTTTCATCTCCATTTTGGAATCAACCATATTTTAACTAACAAAAACCACTTAATTTATTAAGGGGTTTGTTAATTCCAAATAGAGTCGTAATTTTTGAACGTATACCACGTGTCTGAAAGCTATGGTAGTCGACTCCCTTAGTGATTAAAATGACCCGTAGTTAGTTTCACTAATTTTTGTACAGAAACATGACACAAATTGTACTTATTAGGCCTTTGGTTGGCGTTTATAGTTTAATACAGTCCACCTTCACCCCTCTTTATTTATTACTTTAAGACCAAGTTAATCCAACGGGCTTTGAATCAAAGGCTCCCACTAATGGTTTGTCATCGTCTATAGAGGACAATAACATTGATACAGCTGGTGGTTTGAAATGTGACTTGGGGCTAGATACTCCATGGCGTCAGCCCACAAGCGAGATATACCGACTGAGCGGCCGCTGCATGTTGGCGAAGATAGTGCCATAATTTGTGGACATAGGTTGTCACTTGCTTAGCACAACGTAAGCTATGGCCGGTAATCTCAGTTTTCTATACCGGAGCCGCTAATTACTTATTTAAGTAGCTCCTCGTTCGTCCTCACAAGACTGAGTTTCGCCCCGTTCCAGAACCAATGATTTACACAAACATCTGCCAGCACCGGGGATCTAACCTGGTACCTCTATATCTGTACACAGAAACTTTGATCAAGGGACCAAATAAGCGGCTACTAGATGAATTTTAATAAATGAATGCACCTAAATAAATTTTTCCCTTATTACATATTTGACAAATTTTACAGATGTGGACAGTCGCCAGTATTAGCTATTCCATAATCAGTCGTGGCTTGTGGTTCGTTGCGAAGGGAGAATTCAGGCTTGATGGAACGGAACAAGCAAATGTTTTCCTCTCATTCAATAAAAAGCTCACCCATTCAAGTCAATGCACCCAAATCAGCTCATTTTATGACTGTGTGTGTGATTTGTCAACTAACGAGGAAGAAACGATTCACTCAGATCACACACACACACTGGTCATAGCTATAATCTTAACTCTTCTCAAATATGTTAATATATTATGGTCTTAGTATACTTCTCAAGTGCAGGATGGAGAAAATAATGGGTCGTATTCATCTTGTTTCCATGTGCCTTCTTTTCACACGTTACCGTTTTTAATGACACGCCTCAAGGTTTAGTCTGCGACAGTATGGAAGGAAACACAACACATTGCGTAAAAATATGGGAAGAAATGTGGTGGAATTCACGGCAGATCTGTGTCCAAGTGTTACGTAACTGTGTGGCTTACTTCACGAAACGATGAAAGTGAATTTATATGTCGTCCATGTGTTGGCAGAGAAGAAACGGTTCAATTTAAATTTAAAGGGCCTTCTATAAATAATTTTGGGGTCAATTTTGATAACACTTTTTTTTATTATGAATGATGTATTGATTATACCTATCAAAATTGACAGCTGAATGTAACATTACTGGGCGTATGCATACATGAAAGTAGGTCTAGTAGCTTTACTAGCGGTCTTTTCTATCTGCTCTTCCAATAAAATGTGTATTCTATAGCTCTATCATACTAGGGTAGAAGTAAATGTGTAGACCCTATTATAAGTTGGAAATTATTATAACGTATCAAAAGAGTTTGCCACAGGTTCAGGGGGACTATGGTTTGATTCCAGGCTATACTGTCGAAGATCTTTTCAATCTGTTTAAGCGTTAATTCCATTATTCAATTATTTGTTTAAGCTAGGATATTAAACCTTAAGGTTATTAACAGCTTGATCCAAGGCTCCCAAAATGTATCACTATGTGTTACCTGTTTTTTTAAATTAATTTCGTACACCACTTCTTCTCATTTCTAAAAATTTAAAAGGAGAGTATGTATTAAATCAGCTTTAATAATACAATGTCAAAATAATTTATTGTTACGTCATTGAAATTGTTTATTATTTATAGCTTTGGAAACTTCGAGGCCAGGAATAGAGATAACAAATATTATATTGAGGAATCTTTGGAGTTTTCTCTGTGTGTGTCAAAGCCTGGTTGAAATACATCAATTTGATATTTTTTTTAAAAAGTGACGATACAACAGAGTAACACGGTGCGCCCAAATTTTTAAGTTGTTCTCCTTTATAAGATAGTTAAAAGTATATAAACTAATAACTATCATAAAAGTATTATGTATTCAGGATACTAAATATGAAAAAGTGTATTCAATAGAATACAGACCCTTGACCACTAACCATTGAGGCAGTCCCGCCACGAGGGGGAGGGGGACGGTTGATATCATGGAAATAGATTTGCTATTTAGACTCACAGGTTTAAATAAAATTTTAATAAATGAAATAAAATAAAATAGTAAATAAAACATTAATGAAAACTGATAAGCACTAAAATGCCTATCCCGATGGGACTACCCCCGGAGGAACTTACTGGTATTTGTCATAATACATAATTGGTTCAGTCCAGTGTTTTTCTTTGTTTAGAAGTGTTTGGAAATTTCATGGAATACATTGTTTTAGTACTGAAATTCAATTTGGTGCAGGAAGAGAGTTAGGCAATCAATAAAGTAGTTTAATTTAAATATAGGTATTTTGTCATGTGCCTAACATTTCAGTGTTCAGCTACGTGTGAACTTACATGCATTACTTTTGCTTGGTAAAAGTGATAAAAACGTTTAAAAATCAATATTATGGTGGCGGAACTGGGAGTGGGATTTCCCCCACTGAAAATAATCCACCCCCCGATTTTAACAAACTCCCGCCTCCCCTGGAATGGAATTTAATGAATCCCTATATATTTATTTTCCCCCACGTGATGTACTTGAGTATTAAGCTAAAAAAATAGCCTTGTATCACAATTCAAATAGATTCTAGTAGCATCCAATTTTTAAAAATTATTATTAGCACCGCGTCTTACTACCCGTTCGGGTTATACGCAAATTTTTTAAAATCTACTAATAGATTACTACTCTAGATATATTATAATAGGCATCTAGTTTTCTAAAGATTTTAAGTCAAATACCACTCTAAATAGCTTCTAGAGACATTAAATTTTCATAACGTATATGGAGGAGGACCACTCCAAATATCGTCTAGGTGTACCATATTTTCAAATATTTGCCAAAGGGAGGGTCCCCAGGTCCACCGCTAATTTGGTGGTTAAAGACACTCAAAAAACACATGTTTCTTGCTAACTGTACCGTGGACAAATAAAGCTTCATTGCCACTGAAGTCGAGTAGTATAGAGGGAGGGAGGGCCCGTGCTTTTCCACTGGCTCTGGGCCTGGTTTGAGCATCTGGTGGGCCTTCATGGGTGTGAAAGCGATCGCTGTTTTATTTCCTTAGAGCCACGATGAATGAATATTTCAGAAAACTGTAAACTCAATACACAATTTTTATTATTTTTTGTGTTTTGAACTAATCATTCAAAAACCAGTAATCTTATTGAAATTAAAAAAAACACTAAATCTACCTTTTGACAGGGACGCATCCCACAGTTTGAGAGCCTATGTATTTATTTTAAGGGAAGATAGTTTAGTGTAAATGTGCTCTCGTTAGTATGGATAGAGTTGAGGGAAAATTAACAATGCTAGAATTCATGCGGGAAAACATTTATAAGTCCTCCAACTTATGGTCAATTCAGTCACTTTACACCTTCCTCCTAATCTCACCTAGGAGGATGCATTTTAAGCTGATTTGAGAGCGTAGGACTGTGAAAGTAATAAACGAACTTTACCGTGACATGAACCTAGTGTGTTTATCTATCCGCCATATTTCCTTCCCAAGATGGTGTTGCCCGATGTTGACGTGGCTAGTTTATAGAATCCATTGATCTTGTAACAGAAACATCTCTACTTTATCTACAGCCTCCTATGATCCTGACAAGAGAGAGGTTATGGTTCCAAATAAATAACCTCTCTTCGGGCTAGTTGTTGATTTTTGACTCTCACTCTCATTCTTGAATTTATTTAACTTATTAATCTTCTCACCACTCTCACCACTCGTCTTTTCCCACTTCGACGATTACATGGTTTAAGCAGCAATAGAGTGACGGGAAATTAGGCCTTGAATTCTGGCTGGATGTAATAAGGGTGTTTTTTTTTCTGAACTGTTTTTGATACTCCCTCCTCAAAAATGCAGGCAAATTTCTTCCACAGCTGTACCTTATACATCCCTATTTCATTAATGTAGATCAAAATATGCGAATAGCCCAAGTGATGATAAAGATGTAAAGTTTATCATTAGTGTAAATGCGTGGATAATCTGGATTGTAAGTAAGACGTGGAGTGCATTATAAGTGTTAATACGTGGGTAATCTCGATTGTAAGTAATACGCGGAGTGCATTATAAGTGTAAATACGTGGGTAATCTGGATTGTGAGTAAGACGCGGAGTACATTATAAGTGTAAATACGTGGGTAATCTCGATTGTAAGTAAGACGCGGAGTGCATTATAAGTGTAAATACGTGGGTAATATCGATTGTAAGTAAGACGTGGAGTGCATTATAAGTGTAAATACGTGGGTAATCTCGATTGTAAGAAAGACGCGGAGTGCATTATAACTGTAAATACGTGGATAATCTGGATTGTGAGTAAGACGTGGAGTGCATTTTAAGTGTAAATACGTGGGTAATCTCGATTGTAAGTAAGACGCGGAGTGCATTATAAGTGTAAATACGTGGATAAT
>CABFOV010006538.1:0-20477 GCA_902141375.1 Timema poppense | reverse complement strand
ACACCCTTTAACCGGCAAAACCAGAACAGAAAATATTTACTTTTTTATTCCCGTGCCCACTAGTGCGGGATAAGTTCACTATTTGATTAGAGTAATTTTGGAGTTTTTATATCAAAAAGAGTTTGTCAATAAAAATATAAATATATATTTAGTAAATACATAAAGCTTGATTTTCTTCACATGGTGACCCTAACAGTTCTTGATTATCTGTCAAGGGTGTTTTGGAACTTAATGACAACTTTTCTCTTTATTTAAAAAGCTTGTCGTCTAGTGCCACTATGCTCATGTCAGATTTTCAAGAACTGTTGATGTGAAGAAGATACAACTCTATTATTATATTGGATTAATATTTTATTAATCCAGTTTAATATATAATATAAAAAAAGGCTAAAACACTGGTTTAAACTAACGTTCACTACATCCCCACCTTAACGGACGGAAATAAAATGAGCGCTGTTACAAACAACCGATACTATTATCACTAACAATAGGGATTTCATCTCATTAAAGGTGCAAATTAAATGAGACATAGTCCACCGCTATAAGGAATACGAGCGGTGGTGGCCCTTACGAATTATGCAACCTGTCTGTGAATCGCACTGTACAAATATCCTATGATGTGAAAAGTTACAAAACGTCAGGTATATTATGTTAAAATGATACAGTGCAGTATGCTTTGAACAATATATACCAACAATGGGCTAACAAATTTGAATACAAGAAATGATGTAGAATGGTGAAGGAAGGTAGCTATTATTTCGTTATCCTGCAGGGCTTGTGGTACGATTAGAGTGCTCGGTACTGACCCGTGTGACTGCTGTTAAATTCTAACTGACTGAACAAAGGTTGTTTTCTTTTACAACAATATCAATGTTTCCTCCTCTTTCCAAATAAACGATGGGAGTAGTTCATTTTAAATAATGCATGATGCAAAATGCATTTTGAAAATGTATTTCAAAAATGCATGGTAAAATATAAGTAAAGTTTTAAGTTTTACAAATGTAGCCAAAGCAAATACACAATATTTTTATTTTAGCCCAAACTGTGTGTAATATTCTTTCTCAAGTAGGAATACTATAAAACTACTAAACCTAAAACATTATATTTGAAATAAATCAATCTATGCTTGTCATTAGCCCCGCGTCTTACTACCCTTTCGGGTTATACGCACTTAAGCTTATGCGTAATGGTAAGATGATTGTGAAATGAAATGGAGGACCCACAGCTTAACGTGGGATCCGAACCACGGTGGAGGCCTGGCATTCCACACATTCACAAGTTGTGATTAATACACGTGTTGTCAGAGGGGAAGGAAGGGTTTGGCAATCAGATAAATCTGTGCCGGGACAGAGGATTGAACCCTGGACCACCAGCACAGAAGTCTGACACCTTACCCTTGGCCCGCCAGGTCACAAAATCTATGCTAAAATTAGAATGAGGAGCTGTACATCATGTCACATATAACTTTAATGTTATAGTTTACTAAGACGAGTCAGATATCCCATACGGGTAGTGATACTTGGCACTAAGGTTGGCATGCGTATAATGACGTCAGTCTCATACCGTCTGGTTTATCGGTAAAGGGGAGGTCAGGGTTTGAATCCCTGTCAGTACTACTGAAAGTGGCCTTTTTTAGTTGTTTTCAACCCTTTATTCACGAGAATACGGGTACAATTCCTTTAAAGTCCATTTTTTCATCTCTATCATATTTGTTACAAATATGCAAATTACCCAAACGGGTAGTAAACTGTGAGCTGCGATAAATATAAAGAAGAGGCGCTAAGGCGATATAGCAATCTCGTCTTAAAGAAATCACATTTTAGTAAATATTGACACGTGGGTAATGACTTCCACAGTGAATGATTTTAACCCAGATGGTGTGGATTGGCGACACTAACCAGCCAAAGGCATGAGTGCATGTGCTGCTAAGGATGGATGGGAAACACATTAGGACCAAACTAATCTTTGTGTCGTAGATTCACTATTATTACGTGAACGATATTTTTTACGAACTTTCTACAAAAAATCACTCACATCTATTAGAATGAACAAACATGTGAACTGGTTGACTAAAGGTTAGTATTCTCCGTTACCTCAAGCCAAAGTTGTTGAGGGTTTGACGGGTAGGAAGGAAGAAGCGAGAGGGGGTGGGTTATGTCATCACCTCATAGTAAGAATTCCTCTTTTGTTTGTTACGCTTGACAGGAAATGACGGGATCATTTTCGGAAAACGCGAGGAAGATGTCCCACGCTCTCATTCTCCGAAATGGTCATAAAAAAAGCCAAACAGATTTTAAAAAAAACCATAACAGAGCTCTTTAAGAGAAAACAAACACTTAATTTATGCAGAAGGAAGTCCTATCTTCCCCTTCTCACATTATTATGACACAAAGAAGTGTGTTAAGGTGGATTAGGCTAGGTCGGTATTGTTTGAAAGGGTCACTCGAGCAGTAAAGTATCTTCACAGTTTCAACTCTTTGTTTTTAATCTTATTTTACCCTCACATCGCATTTACATTCTTAACGAACAATTAAGTTTTTTCCTCCTTCTTATGATTATTATTGTTTTAGCTGTGTAGATGTCTAAATTTGTTTTAAAAAAAAATTCATCGCAGTGTTTGAGTGGTTAGGAAGAATTTGTACAAGTGTAAGAACTATGATTCGTTTCTAGGTTTTCTAAAGTAATTTAAGATTTGTCTTTAGATCAATTTTTTTCCATTGCATCTAACTACTCATTTGGGCTGAACGCATAAGACTTACACTAATGAGTTAGGGAAGAATAATCTAGAAATGAGAGGAAATGTACCTTGATTTGCGCTAAATGAGTGGGAAACCATTTAGTTAAAATCCCCATCATGATACCCAACCTCAATTTGCTATTCACTTTCACGTCACCAGCAAATCAGACTAGATGAGCTTGACATTTATTCCGCGTGTAGGTTTATATTTTTAGGCTTGGCTTAGCTAGATATACATTTCCCTCAAAAGCTACCATAAGTGTAAAGTATTAAGGCTGTAGATTGGATGGTTGGTGAGTATTATTCTGATCTACTGATTGTGTTTTTTAATAAGCAAATGTATATATTATAGCTTCTAATGTTAAATAAAATGTAAGACATAAATCAGTTATTGATTAATATTTGGCACTTAATAAAGAAATAAAATGATATCGTGTGACTATAAGAAAAATTTCACTATTTGGGGAATATTGAACTAATTCAACTACCTTAAAAATTTCCCCAGCTATTTTTTGAGAAAAATTGTATTTTTAACCCGACAGTATCCAAATTAAAGTCTTGGTGGTTCAAGCAACTTATTATTCTAAACTTCCAGCAATCTGGATTACAAACAACATATGCATGGTTAAAACATACAGATAATATTCACACACAACTTAAAAAATTAAATAAAGGATAGTAACACATTATCTACCCAAGCCAGCAGGGATTTGAATATAAACTACGTTTAGTGTTACAAATTATACAAAAATAATATTTTATTCAAGCCATTCCCAGGCATCAAACCAAGCATCTATCCCCCCACTCCCCTAACTTTCCAAAAGCAGGTCCCCAAACCACCCGACCATGGAGACAGACCACGCTAATTAGTGACATCTTCTGGAATGAAGCAAATTTTTATTTTTTCCAAACTAACAAACATTTCCTAAGTGTTTTCTCACGAATTAGACCCCTTTCCACACTACCGAGCGCATGTGTGTTCTTTTGTTCGTTTTGTAATTGTATATGTAAGGAACAGGACACATTTAGTCTACCTGCCACGTGGTTGAGTAGTGAATCAGAATGACTGAGCTAAAACCCAAGCGTGAACCAATATTTATTTCAGTATCAATACAACAGAGTAGGACAGTAGTCATTAGTTAGATAAATAACAGTATAACAAGGATAAGGGTGATAAAAGAAGAATTTATATAAAGGATTTTCAGAAAATACAAAATTTTGGGGTTAACATCGATACGATTTTACCGTATTATTAATGCTATTTTATTTATAATGGCACTATCTATTATAAATGACAGGAGATGATAGCATGACTTTAAGTATGAAAATATTAAAGTAGATTAAGTTACATTTGTAAATGTCAGATATGGTCCTTCCTACCTTTATTACACCATAGCTGTATTTTGGCATAATGTTATATATTTAAAGTTTTTTAATTTAAGTGCGTTCATCATAGCAGCCCAACTCAGCTCCCGGTTCGCGCGTTGTATGGAAGTTAAAGGGAAAAGAATAGACCTAGATATGTCAAACATGTGTACAGTGAATTCATATTTAAATGATTACTCGAAATTTCCCGTGGTTACCATGATGGCCAAAGCGACAAAGTTTCTCGTCAATAACTAAAGCATGTTCCTATTATTACAGAATAAAGATTTGTGCACAGTGATTAGCTGTGAAGCCTTTCTAAAATGGTCAAACCTTTATCAAAGAGTTGATGGGCGTGTGATGCACGCTCTTAGCTATTACGTTTAACACTAAGATAATTATGGATTTTCCATGCTGGTGGGTAATTGGTCTAAGTGCAGGTCTTATTCAGCCTGATTTACTATGGCCACATTTTATCATATTGTTTTCCACTACACACAAATGCAGGTACATTTTCCAATAAATTCTACCTTCCTTATCCTTATACAATAGAACTCTTAACATACATGCGTACATCACAAACGAGGTAACAAAAAAAATATTGAAAGGCTTAAATCAAAGAGTAGGGAAGAGGAAGGTAATTTAGAGGAAAATAACTGAATGTCAATAGTGACTTTTTTTCTCGCTTTAAAATAGTTTTGAATTGAATAATATTTACATCATACGCTCTAATTTAGATTTGATAACCAGACCCGTGGTATAGTGAGGAGTGCTCCTGGCTACAAACCTGGGGGTCCAGGACTTGAGTCCCGGTTGGTACTATGGGTAATTTCCCATGAAAGGGGAACTACGTCAACTGTGAGCAGGGTTTGGCTAATTAGGCTTAATTTAGGTTTAAGAGTGTCTACTGTCTCCTCACCCTCATGCTCACTATCACCATCACCTCATTTCATCGGGACAGAAAGAGAATCCACGGAAAGGATGTACGATTGAGCCACTATGGGCCTGTAACTTTTGTGTTTGTCTTGTAATTCCACTGAGATAAAGTGATATGGTCAGACACACAATATACTGGTTTTCAGAAGAATGGAGGGTCCAAAGTTTGAAGCCCAGATACGTGTAAAAAGGTTGTTATTCCACTAAAATTAACAATAGCTGTGACCCACCTGGGTGGCGTAGTTGGATAGCGCGCTAGTCGTGTTGAACTCAACCGCTGAGGACGGGTAGATCGAGGTTCGAATCTTGTTTGGGTGAACTGGGGGTGGTTTTTTCTAAATGTTTTTCCACTCTCCCTCCACGCAAATGCGGGATCAATTCCTCTAATTCAACCTTCCCAATTCCTAACCCATTAGAGTAATTAGTACTTAAAAGCGTATAATCCGAACGGGTAGTAAGACGCGGTGCTAAATATTATTATTATTAACAATAACTGTGAATCTGCGATCTCGTATCCCAATTTCATCTAGATTCCATTCCTCAGCCTAACAATTTAGATTAAGTTGATAGTACCCATTATGTTAAACTAATTATATACATCCAGGATAATTTACTAAAGCAGTTGCCACAGCACTTAAGAGTGTTAGCCTCTGCATGAGAAGATGAATTTATTGCAGCCCATCATACTACGCGTACGAGCTATTTTATTTATACATCTTATCGGCTATCGATGAAGAAGATAGAAATGAAACCGCACATTTGTAGGGGAGAGTGTGAAACCATTTAGGGAAAAGTCACCTTCAGTTGACCCGACCGTAATTCGAGTTAAACCTCTCCGTCGCCTGAAATTAAACTAGACGATCTTGACGTTTTGTCTGTGGGCCCACCAATGCGGAGTCTCAAATTTATAACTTCCCAAGTTAAAAGTATGGAAAAGAATACAAGTAATACTTTATTTTATACACTATACAGGAATAGAATTAAGTTCCTAAACCTTAACCCTCTGCTTTACCCCCTGCTGGGCTGAGGTCACGGAAAAAAGGAATATCTTAACACAAATAATCAGTAATATCCATGAGAGAAAAAAGGTTATTTGTATTACTTTTTATTGCTCACACCAGTGGGCATGTAGACTAAATGTCTGGCTCATCGCTTTAAGTTTTTATTTGACGGGGAGGTCTGGGGTCTGATTCCGGTCGGGTGTGTTGAAGATTATTTATCTTAACTGGTTTATCTCTCTCTCTCTCTCTCTTTCTCCAATCAAATACGGGTACATTTCGTACCGGTATTAATTCCCTTAGTCCTACCCCATTAGCGTGAGTAATATGATTATGGTTCGTAAGGCTGGGAAAATTTAGAACAAAATAATATATAAAGAGAAACTTTTTTTCCAAGCCATTAGCACAAACGCCAACAAGAATAAATCTTGTAAACATGCCTCTATCCTCCCCTTCACCTCAGAACCCACCCCACTTCTTTGCCCTCAGGTGAAGCAATAACTTCCTTCTGTTTGAAATGTAAGAGGGCGTTACATACCTACGTTCTAAATCTGCTTCCCATATGTTTGTGCGCAAGTCTCTGACAGTAACGAAGTTGAATTAACCGATGCATTAGTGGCATAACTCACTCGTGAAATAAACACTTTTGGATGAACAACAGTGTTTGAAAAACAAAGATGATATTATAATTGTTTAAGCATTTTAGTGAGAATTCAATTTTATTAAAAGTGGGAGGTGGGATGTTTGAGCTTAGTACATATTGAATATAAATTTTAAAAATATCTATTCCTTATATTTACAAGCGAATGTTGTAACTAAATCTTAAAATTTCTACTATTTATAAAACGAAGTGTTGGTCTATATGCCTTTTGCTTAAGATGTTTGGACCCGCTTAATTGATTGCGACGCAGTTTTTTATATATATTATATAGATTTTTACCAGTAAGTTTATAGGCTATTGATCAAACGGATAGAATCAAATCAAATTGATATTTTAGAATATTCAATCCTCTGGATTCTCCTATTGAATGCAGAGTTAAACATTTTTCTTTATAACTTGATTGCCAGATCCAAATAATAATTACAGAATATTTAAATAGTAAATACATATAGAAAAAAAAAAAGTTTAGTTTATTGTTTAAATTCACAGATGCTTATAAGAATAGCTTCTCTACATAATATAATAGGTGTTCGCTTATAATCAGTTGGCTACTAAATAAGTTTAAAGCAGTAGGTTTTAGTATTATGTAGACACACTGGAAAGTTTATAAGCTATTTAAAAATTATCTGTATCGTCAAGGACCTGAACGGTGACATTAAAGGCAATGCTAGTGTTTTCATATATACTGTGTAGTGGAAAAAGTGAGAATGTCATAATTGCATATACTGTTAGAACTTCAGGAAAAAATCAAACCCGACAATATATATTCGGTGATAAGTTCGGAGATTCCGGATTCAATCATCGGCCCATAGTTGAATGCAAGTGTAACTAAACATTTGGTACATGGTCTATGAGGACTTTAGAATCGATTGTCTACGTGCATGAAGTAAAAACTATTTAAAGAGCTTTAAAAAAAAACTACGTTGACGAACATTATGGATACCCCAAATATCATAGATAGCGTCCTGACGATGGTGGGTACTTGGCAAAACTAAGTTCATGAGCGTTTGAGATATACAATCGTTTGATTCTTACACTACTGTAGAGTTCTGCAGTTACATCAAATCCATTAAGTATGTATATTGCAAGTCTAAATAAATCTTAGATTCGGATTCAATGTGTTTAACTCAATATTCTAGTCTATTCATATTTGTTTAGCAATTTAATATAACCAGACCTGAAAGCAGAGTGAAGAGGGAAATTATCTTTAGTCCAGGTTGTAAAGGATTCGTGTGTGGGACAGTGTTGTTTATGATAATAAATATCCTGTATTATGATTAAAAAAGTGGTTTAATTTTTGTTTTCACTTTTTGAGATGGGATCTTTTTTTTAATAAACCTAGGATGTGTCTAAAATGTTTATCAACCTGTTTTGAAATATTTTATTATTAGATTGGATTCGGAAACTTGGCATTGTAAAATATTCAACATAGATTTTAATTGAAACAATATCATAGTAAGTATAAAACTAAATATTGATTCAGATTTGAACAAATTTTTAATATATGATATTTGATCCAATTCTTTAAGCATTGTATTTGATTATGATTCGATTCGATAAAACAAATTTATCATGATATTCGATTAGGAATCAACTCGAAAATTTTTATAGGCATGAGATTCGATTCTGACTCAACTTGAATTTTTTTTAAGCATGATATTCGATTTGGATTCGACTTTAAATTGTAAATGATGGACTAGCATAGTCTTAGTATTTAACAATAAGTAATTTAACTGACATAACTAATAACCCTTACAGAACACCATAAACAACCTTCTTTTTGAACTGTGCGCTGAAGATCCCTTAGTGAAGAAGCTCACTTAAATTGAGGTTGTTGCACACAATTCTTTTAAAATTAAAAAATTACATTTCGGAAAGCAAGGTGTTTCTGTTGAGGAGCCCCCAGAGTAGTGTCAGATGATTCCTTTGGCCGAGTATATATCGTAGACATAATGTTTTTAGTATCTGAGAAAGCGCTTCCATATCACAAAAGGTCCCACTTCTTTTGAAAACTTTTGGTCTACGAATTACGAAACCCACTTATCGTACCATTAGCTCACAAAGCACTGGAGCTCTTATTAGAGGACGATTCACACTGGAGTAGTACTTTTAATAATGCAACTTTGTGTCACCCGTATATCTAACTCAGATATTTTCTCTCCATCATATTAATATTTTTCACGCAACAGATCCTCTCGAAATTTGGCTCACTCACAGAAAAATCATGTCGGAAGATATTGAACATAAAATAAGAATATATCAATCGGTAGAAAATTTGGAATTGAATTAAGATATGTTTGATGCAAAGATCAAACTAACCAAATTGTAAGGTCTCTCTCAAGCAAGACCATGAAGAACTTGGGTCTTTTTCTACCCGACAATTCGTACGGACTTATTCTCTAGAGACTATTTGAGAGAGACGATAAACTGCCGTCCAATTCTATTACAAACTTTGAACACAAACAAGCCTCTGTTGAACACATAACTTACCATATACATAAATGTATTATAGAATGTTCGAAATCCAGTAGGAAAAGTGTTCTCATAAGATGAGGCCGGAGGTGTTGCAGAGTTTTCCTCGGGTATATCCTCGACTTTGGTATAAGGGGGTAGAATAGTGCCTACGATATTTAGATTACCTTTGCATTTTCTAACGATCAAATATCTTATACAACATATCGAAGAAAAGTTTCACATCAAAATTACTGAAAAAATCACTTATATTATGGAATGGTAGAATAATATTGCATAATATTTAATTGAAGATCTAAATAATACTCTGAGAGAACTCATAAGAAACTATGTGCTCATATGAGGCATCACCGTATTGTTATCAGGAGATTTCTGACAAAATCTACCAGTAATTCCGAGTCTCTAGGGCTGACAAGGTCAACGCCTGCCTAAAAAGAGAATACATACACATATGTATGCCTAGCCGTTTTGAAACTTACCCTGTCAATCAACATCAGCATCTACCTGTGCGAAGACAAAAAACTATACTTATTTGTCGATATATTGCTGGAACTCAGCAATGGATTTTTTGAAAAGCATGACGGCAAGGTGTTCTTGAATAACACCCATATCTGCATCATGGTCAAAAATATACATTAATATTAGTTCATTTTATTTATCATGATATACTACTTTTGCAAAACAAGCCTATTTCGTGGTTTCAGGAGTAAACGATTTTTTCTTTATAAATGATTCGGATGATAAAATTAATGACTGTATTTTAGACAAGTTCGAAGCGCCATATCGCACTTATATGTCCATAAACACTACATTGTCTATTTTTTTTCCAATTCCCTTAATTCATTTGGTTTATCCTTTCAGCCTCTTCAGTTAAAATTTGAGCAACCAACATTTATCTGCGTAATTTTAAACCACCTAAACTATTTAATAAGCCCCACTCACCAGTAATAAACCTACAAAAATTTATCATAGAGGCAACTGTCATGACAGGTTACACTACAGGAAATGGGTCGTGATACCATACCCGTGATTTTATCAGACCTGCCCTTCCAATTTAAGGGCATGCGATGTCCTATCAAGGTTTGATATGCCACGACCATCTACACAGTGCAATGATGAACCCTGAAAGTTTTGGGCGTTGATCACCACGGCAAGTGTTTCACTTGGACAACTTTAGGTGGTGTGTTCCCGTGATAGTTCTAGCGGAAACTTTTAACTTTTCACTACTGACGACAAAACCACCACCGTCGTTTACAAAGAGGCCTTGCTTTAAACTTTTTTTCTTTATTTCCTTCAATTAATTCAAATACTCTGTGATTGTCTAATCTTAAAACAGAAATAATTACACTACATTGTATTTTTGGATTCTGAAGAAACATCTTCTATCAATTTTAAAGTTTTCACCATGGTAATCTATACCTAATACGTTGCGTGATATTTTCTCTGTGTGGGAAATTTAAATCTCTGGGATAAGAAACGTTATTTGTTTAAAAAACATGTTTTTTAAACTGACATTAATGCTAGTGAAGCTGTGGTCAAAAGCTGGTTATCTAAAATTAATTAAAAGTAGATTAAACAATGTATTATAACCAAACCATAACTTTGGTAAATATAATATAAATAAGCCACTGCAATAATAATCTTGCTACAGACTTAATTGATAATGGATGGCTGAGTTTTAAATCCTAAATGAGTAGATTAAGGGCTATTTTTCCTACCTTACTCGTCCGTTACCCATTAAGGTCTTGCCCCACATACGAGTATCAGGGCCGTGTCCGGGACAGATAACGTCCGACACCCTGATCGTGCCCGGTCCGGAAACGCTAGTCCCAGACTGTTTTAGGCCACACAAGTGTTTTGCAACGTCTCCGTATGTCAATTGTTGTTTCTATTTGTGCATTCGATAGGATAACATATTTGTAATTTTTTGCATTAGTTCGTTTAGTTCGTGTGCTCATCAATATAGGTTGTATGCAACAAATTAAGTTTTAATGCAGTGTAGATGTTATTATAAAATATGATGCTTTTATCAAATAAAATATATAAAGAAAGAATGAAATAAAAGGTCGAATTAAATTTATTTCAACAAAATATGACGTTGCTCAAGTTTTTCAAAAAATTACAACTAATGAAATGAATTACTATCAACAATATTTACTATAAAGGCCTCTAAGTCTTTATCTTCAAAAACCTTTAAATGGTTTCTTAGCATTGAGTTAATCAATAAAACAATAATAAATAATAATATATTGATGCATGGCATTAAGAAATTGAGTTTTAACTATTCTACCAATTTTATAAGATATTGTTTGTGTTTAGTTAAATATTGAATATTTCATGCATATATATACATTTTTTAATTTTTCCTAATTTAAAGTAAGACTTAAAAATAACAATATGTAATATTAAATAACGACTTATAAACTAACTTAAATCTATAACAGACCCAACATCCAGCCCGCATACTTTAATTCTTAACTGTGAAATGGGAACCCCATATTACCCAATTATATAATTTTCGCTCATACAAGGCATTGAACCCGGGACCATTATCTCAGTAGATAGACATACTATCAATTGAAATAAGGTATCGGACGTCATTGATAATTAAAATACCTTAAGTTCAGTTGGGTAGTAGTTACTGATAGGTTTTGAATTCCATATTAATATCTAGGGGAAAATATTACATCACAAGAAATCATATTTGTCTTTTCTGTTATCATTTTAAATTTTATATTTAGCCCCACTACTTTATTTTATGGCAACACTGTGGAAAGTATAAGCTAATGATTAGCTTTGCACGAAATATAATTCATTGGGAGAGTGGATTACCGTCACGAATTTGATTAAGAAAAAATTTTAAAAGGTAAGTGTGATAAATTAATCTGATCATAGCAAGTGACTAAAACTTTCTTAACAATCTTATCTCTATATCTTTCCAGAATATGCCATCAACACCTTATTGATGGCATTCTCAGAATGGAAGTGGTCAGTAACATGGAATCGCTGAAATGTACACTCCTTCCAAGTAATTATTGAACATTCATGTTGTACTAAATGATTAACATTTCTAAGTAGGTGCAAGCGTAGTTTAAAGGGTTACCTAAATAAGTGTTTACACCAAGATTAAAGCGCCAACCTCACAATAGAATGGTTTGAAATTTACAAGGACGTCGATTTTTTAACCCCCGTCAAGCGTATTGAAAATACTTTTTTCTAAACAGTTTTTCACTTTACCTCTACGAAAATTGGGTATATTTATTCTAAATTTTATCTTAATCATCCTTAATTTACTAATAAATATATAATATGTATACAGATATCCCAGACAGAAAGTTAGACAAGAAGCACGTAAAAAAAGTTGGCCAAAGTAGTATTTATTTTGTACAAAACGATTAACATCAATAGTAGTTGCAACTTCGGTGGCCTCATGGTCTAAAACGTCAATCTTGCCATATACTAGACTTCCGATGACAAGGAGATTGGGGTTAGAATCCCGGTAGGGTATATTGAGGGTGGTTTTACTAAATCGTTTTACCTTCTCCCCTCGTCGAAAATGTGAGTACACTTCCTATATATTCAACATTTCTAATCCCTAACTCATTAGCGTAATAGCACAAATGCGTGTAAGCTGATCAGGTTGTAAAATGTGGTGCGCAAAAAGAAAATAGAGAAAATAGTAGCCTTAAGGTTAGTGTGTTTACCTCGTATGGAATAATTAACATTAATATTAGGTGAAAGGAGAAGTTAAGTTATCTAACAAAATATTAATGTTGTTTATAATTATTGACTTTCTAAGGATCGATCAGTAGCATGTCTCTCTACTGAGATAAATGTCTCAGGATCGATTCCTGGCATGGTAGAAAGATCTATCATAGGTGAAATGTGGGTTTCCTCTTTCACAGTGATAAATTGAAGGCTGGGGCAGGATGCTATATCGTTCTAGGTTTAAGTTAGTTTATAAGTCGTGGTCTGATATAATCAGTCGGTTCGGAAAGTGCACGTAATATAAATATACTGCCTTAGTAGGTGCAGTGTAGGGTTGAGGTGTTCTACAGGGTATTAATTTTATTTTGAACAACACACGTTTGTGCAGGACTAAGTTAAACTGGCCTGTAGAACAGAGGTTCAGAACCTTCCCCATAGCACGGATCCTCTGTAGCCAATGATAATTCGCCGCAGCACCCTAAATCTCTCCTGTCATACGAGGTGAAATTATAAACCTCCGCACACATTTACACTATACTACATAACTCATTTCATATTAATAAAATAAAAAAGATCTTTAGTTGGAGAGTTATGGAAACAAAAATTGATGTCCAAGCAAAATGTGAATAGTGAATATTTTTTATATGTAAATAAAAACAAATTTTAAAAATCTAAAGTTTTTTTGGGGGCTCTTACTGGACTCTTTGTGGACCCTAGGGTGGGAACCTTTGCTGTAGAGCATTCCAACTTTAATAAGATTTGAAAGAGATTTGCATTAATATTACTAAGTTATTTTTTTTTGAACAGAGTGTAGTCTGGCCAAAGATATCGTCACCCGTTTACTTGGAATCGTGACCATATATATCACTCACCAATCAACAGGTACAGTGTGTATCTAAAATTTGGATGAAAGGAAGTGTTGAGTTAGTTGAATATCTCATCACCTAAATCAGGGATGCCCAAAATACTGGCTGAACAATCTATGTAAGAAATTAGTGGATCTATACTTACTTTCGGTGGAATTTAGATGCAAGTACACTAGAATATTAATAGTTATATGATCTATTTAGTTCTATATTCCGTTAAGTTCAATGTTCTATATATTTCGAGGTTTCATATAGTTCAAAGTTCCATGTAGTTCGAGATTTCATGTAGTTCGAGGTTCTGTATAGTTCAAAGTTCCTTATGGTTCGAGGTTCCATATAGTTTGAGGTAGTAATATTACCGGTTCTCGTCCTATTATATAGGACGAATGATGGGGGTTACGCACAAGTAAAAAATAGAAAACACTTGATGATTTATTTAAAATTATGTTAAGACGTACAGCCTATTTACCCTAATAGGTAGCAGCCTTACCTTGACCTACAGCATGGTAGCTAGATCAGTGGTTCTCAAACTGGGATGCGTAAACTCCCAGAGGTATACGCATGACTTTAAGGGGGTACGCGAGCATCTATCAATGGAAAATGGGTAAAATGACAAAATAACCAACTTTGGCGGGGAATATTCTAGGCAACTCATGGATATTTTCTCACTTGATTGACTGATATTTGTAATTTGAGGAAATTTAATCGTGGGAGGGAGTTGTTTACATTAAACTCTTAGTCATGGTCAAGGGGTACAATCGTACAATCTAAACAGAAGTTTGAGAATCACTAAGCTAAAATGGTATAATTTGTCAAGGTGTTATCTTTCATCGTAAACGTAGTATACGTTTATATTTATCAAATTATATTGGTAATATGCAATTGAAAATAATTTATCACGAATTATTAACACTTTAAAACATGTAAGTATTTTTAATTTCCGTGGCTATTCCGTGAAACTGTGAATCCATTCTTTCACTAAAATATAAGCTCATAACAAAGATAGGGTCACGTGACGATCTTCAAACAAATCACGAAATTTACACTTCATCGGCGTTAATTCTTCTGCTAAAGTGCAGCTCATATCTACTTCGTCCGTTCTGCCTGAGATTTTGTGCAAGAGATACCCAATCAAATCTCACAATAAACCATTTCAAATCAATCCGCATGTACTTTAGAACTATAACCAAGCAAACAGCATCATTGGCCTTTGTAAGGAGATTTGAAATGGCCTGTTAGTTGAAAGCGTGTGTATCGATGTATTGGATTGCACTACAACATAGCATTATAGTTTGAAAACATCCATCATCACAACGATCTAAAATGTATTCGGTTTATGCACTATGTAATAAAATATATTGATAGTAAGCTGTTTTAAGTTCCCGTTTCAATGCAGCTTGTATCAACATACTGCACCACTCAAGCAGATTCTACTCTATATTTTCGGTGAACGTATGAATCAAGTATTATTCAGGTTTTTGATGGTTAGAAATGGTCCTGGTTTCGTTCATCGTTCACTTAAAACTATTGAGACTACTTTAGGTAGAAATAGAAGTTGGTCTTATTTCGAGAAGATCTAGTTTTTTTTTTCCAAGACCAAGAATTAAATTGATTATTACCAATTACATACTGTAATAACTAGTGATAAGGTTTAGTGTTTGTTGTGTTGTTCTAATGAGTTAGGCTATTTTGTAGGTTATGTGTTGACACCACTCTGTTTTCAGGATTTTATTATTTGAAATTACTTGAGTCTATTTTTAAATCACTCCATCTATTATCAGGGTTGTTAGCTAATAAATCTAAAGCGAGTTTTTAACGTTTAACGTGCCATGGACCTCCTTTAGCAGTCTGACTAGCCCTACAGACTGTTTTATGCAGGACAGTACTGTTTTAGGAATATTGTCCTGTTGTCTTCCAGAAAAGATTTTAGTTCACCTATAAGTACTGATTTTTAACCGAGTCCTTTCAAAAGGTCTTCTTTTTTAATTTAGAAAAAATAATCTTTTAAATTTAACAGCGCTAGCGCAAGGAACATCACCCTTGATTTTTTTTAAAGTTATATTTGAAAAAATGTGTATACACGTGCCAAGACAATCCAAGTTTCTATCTAATATGTGAAGTATTTAAATTTCCATGAAAAGGGAAGAATACATGGATTTTTATGCGAAATCCATTTTTATAGGTATTTTTCTCTACCAGAATCCTACTACAACTATATTATGATATTGATAGGAAAAAGAGACCTTTCAAATTGGGCTTTCTAGTAAAATCAGTGTATACCTATGTTCTTAATTTTTGTAACATACATCTTTCAAATGTGTTTCTTAATATTACCAAATATTTGATCATAGATTTGGTTTTCTCTTAGTTCTAAGTATTACTAGAACTTTTGTACTAAAGTATTAGTTTAAAGTGATAACCAACCAACATCCAAAATTAAATTATAATCAATCAAGAAAGTCACCGGCTTTGGTAGCCACATACTTTAAGAATTCATTCTCGTGTTGGAATAGACTGCCGATGGCAGAGAGATCGGGATTTAAATCCTAGTTGGGTGCACAGAGGGTGGTTTTCTCAAATGGTTTTCCACTCTCCTTGCACCAAATGTGGGTACACTTCCTTTCACTTCAATGTTCCTCATCCATAACTGGTTAGTGTAATTAGTACAATTGCTTATAACCAGAACAGGGGGTAAGATGCGGTGCTAAAAAAGTAAATGAAGTCGAAAAAAGTGTTCAAATTAAAATGTATTGACTTAAGGTAACTCAATGTTACCTTGAATTAATTAACTGATAAATTATCGATCCTCTGTTTCAACTAGTTTCTCTATCAATGTATTATTTTTACTCCGTCCAATTTATTTCTCCTTCATTTTCATATAAATAAAACATGTTTAATTTTTGTTATCCTACTTAAATAAAACATTGTCACCAAACCTATGGACCACTTATTAAAATAATGGTTTTATATTCATCAAATAAAATACATAGGCTGGCAAAGAGAACAAATTATATTGAAATACACGAGTCTATAAAAATATAAATTTTAAAAGTTGTGACAGAATAATACATAGTAACAAATTTTAATACTAATCTACTAGCGTATTAAAACACAAGACAATTCATTTTAAATATAAGCAAGTTGGGGTTTAATTAATACTTATTATACTACTGTGGTTTGTTTCCTACATTAATAATTTTAGGAAATTCTAAATTTCAGTTAAAGTTTATTAAACATAAAGATATTATCTTTTTCTAAAATTAACGGACTCTTTGAGATCTATCTGTTGAAAAAAAATTGTTATAATTTAGAATTAAATTGATCAAATGCTTGAATAATAAATTAAGTATTTTATAATATTATAAAATAGTGGTTTTATTGTAATATTTAATTGTATTTACTGTAATCTTTTACAAAACCGTTAAAAGTATGAGACCTACTGAAACCTTTAATTTTCAGTGCTGTCCAACGTGGAGCATGTATCTACATTTGTATGTGTAAGTTTATAACAAGGGCTTTAAACTAGTTAATCTCAGACGTAAAGGGTATGATATTATTAGGTCTTACAATTACACCCCTGTGTTTAGATTCTTCCCTTTAGACATATAAAAAAACTAATTATTAAATATCTAGTATCTGTACACCCCTCTCATAAGATTTAAAAAAAAGTGTAGGGTATTGCAAAGGGGTCAGCCGTCAATTTAACCGGTAATCAATTATAAGAACACCATTAGTGCTTGTGATTTATGAGATCTTCATCTCTATGTAGCCTGTCCAATCGGCTCTGTAGTTCGGGAACTCGTTGAAGATGACGACATTAATCTTCATATAGTTCAGTCTCGTTTTTTGTGCATGAGGTTATAGCAAGGAGGATATAGGATCGAGAGGGAATGACTTATGGTTTGCACGATTCAAACAAGAAGAAACATTCCATGGAGGAAGATGTGAGCTGGAATATTTTGCGACTAAGAATAGATATATTCTTATTAATTTACTCTGTAAAATTTTCGAACTATTTAAGTGGAAGGAATGCAATTGACACCTCCCAAGCTTTAAAACGTAGATCACTTCAGTTTAATTTATCACTATAAAATAATATTGTCAAATGAATTACAATAAAACACTACAAAAAATTCCTCTTCTGTTCTCACCTCACCTGTCGAATACAGCGCTTCGTGGTTGAATGTGTCACTAAGGCCAGTTTTCCCTGGTCTACTGTAGACCAGACACGTTAATACCTCACTATCATAATAAAAACTTTTACTAATTCATCCCCTTTATTTATTTTTCATTATCTTGAAGTTTCAATGGAAGATGCTTCGTTTAAAAATTTAGTTGAAAAGTCCATATTGATATAAAACTAGCAGAAGTACCCGGCGTTGCCATGGATTTCGTGATTATCCCTTGCAACGCTTTTATTTACTTCAAACAACCAGAAAAATAATCTCTTCGTTTTATTTATTGCAACCTAGTTCTTAATTAGCCTAAAAAACATACAATTTTTAAAATTCAGGCTTTGGGGTGTACATTTTCATGCACAAGGGCTACTAATATTTAAATTTCCGACATCTGCGTGCGGTAGATATCACGCAAAGCCCATGACAGATGCACAAAATCTTCATTTTATTAATATAGATATAAAATAAACTTTCACATTTTCTGCTTAAAAAGGAGCATGATCCTTAAATTATATGTATCGGGTAGGATTATATATTTACTTTGCACGAGAAAAATTTGAAGTAAAGATCTTAAGGGTGCTCAAACAACTGGTTAATCATTTTTAATATTATATTATCTTTGGCGCTAAGAAGTCATTAGTACTCTCTTAATTAACGATATTTGGTTGTAAAATAAATATTGTAAGGGAATTTATCCAACATATTAATAATGCTATATTAAAAAAAATACTACCAAATTTATTGACGTTATAGTGATTATTTAATAGTAAATTATTTTTATAATTATTAGCACCGCGTCTTACTACCCGTTCGGGTTATACTCACGCTAATATGTAATGGTAGGGTGATTGTGAGATGAACTGGAGGACTTACAGTTTAACGTGGAATCCTAACCACGGTGGTGGCCTGGCATTACCCACTTTCACAAGATGTCTTGTCAGAGGTGAAGGAAGGGTTTGTTAATAAGATAAATCTGTGCCGGGACCGAGGATTGAACCCCGAACCCCAGCACATAAGTCCGACACCTTACCCCTAGACCACCAGGTCACCTATTCAATAGTAAAACTTAAATAAAACTCAGTAAGGGTGTTAAAGGGATTTTTGTAACAATGAACATTCTTTGGAAAGTCCTTAACAATATTTATTTTAGAACAAAAGTCGGTTGACCAAGAGCAAACAAATAGGTCTTCCAACAACAACAAGAGAAATGTTAACAGCAATTCAATCTTGACTTTTACACCATTAAGAGTAAGTAGTGGAGCATATAAATATAAGTGTGTGATCATAAGCCCCAATAGCGTAACTAATTGTATACACCCAGGATTGATAGCAATATGCATTGAAATAAAAACTATGGTGCTAAACTTACTCATACTGCTCCGTATTTGTATTAAAACTTTCCCAATCTTGTTTATATCCTCCATGGAGTTTGCTTGGCTTCACGATCCGATGAAACTTATTGTTCGACGAATGTTTGGCAATGTTCGGCCCACATTCTAACACCTATGACGGATGGTTTGGTCTACGTCTGTCGAAAGAAAGAATAATATCGGGATTTCCTTATTTGAATTTATTTATTAATCACTAACTGTGTGGTTTTATCTAGCTGGATACCAATTTATGCCCAACTCGTTAACTAAGATACACTATGATAAGAACAGTAAGATATTGTATGTATATATATATATAGTCTATATATTTAATCAATTCAATAAGATATAATAATATATATCATTTATTGATTTAATATCTATAGAATTAATTGATTAAATGAATTGATTCAATAATATTTCATTGAATTGATTTTGAATGTATCACTGTCGAAAATTAAAGGTAGGATACTTTTAATAATTGGAATGTCCTTTAGTTAATGAGTTTGCCCATAAAAATAACTAAAATAATTATATTGTTATATAACTGTAATGTATAAATAAATACAAACACTGAAAAGTCAAAACCATGAATACATTCTAAATTTGTTCTTACTTTCTCGTATCAATAACATAATTGTGATTGTGAAAAAAAAATCGAAATTATGATCAATATTTACGTTTTTTGTGAGCCTGAATGGTTACAATTTTGTCTGTCCCCTCTGTTTTCCTGTCTTTCCCTAGCCTTGGATTTTAAACAATTTTATGGATTTTGTTCAAACCTGATGCTTAGAGTTTATATGCCTATACCTCAAGATATGTATTTATTTTATTTTAAATCTAGCCCTCAAATTAAAGGTAACAGCTCACTGATGAGTGATTTTTTTTTAGTTCAAAATAAAAAAGTTCTTTATTGATTTTGTTTAAAATGCGTAACTAGGATATGTTTGACGTGACAAATAGCAGTTGTCATTTTTTCGGCAAAAATTTGTTGAAAGAGGGTTTACTTATTGGAAATTTTGGAAAATTCAAAATATTAAAAAAAAACGCTTTAATGATTCTGTTTAAAATGTGTTTTTGGGGGTTGTGAGGTGTGACAACTAATACTATGTATGTATGTATGTATGTATGTATGTATGTATGTATGTATGTATGTATGTATGTATGTATGTATGTATGTATGTAT
>CABFOV010006537.1:0-34057 GCA_902141375.1 Timema poppense | reverse complement strand
ACAATCACCCTACCATTACACATTAGCGTAAGTGCGTACAACCCGAACGGGTAGTAAGATAATAATAATAATAATAATAATATTACATCTATATATTTTTTGATTATAACTATATGTCTTTTAGGAACATTATAAATTTCAATGTATTTTTAAAAACTCTGTTTGGTCTGTTTAGGAAGTATGGTTTATTTTCAAATTTAAGATAAATATCAGGCTATGACCAGAAAAAATATCATGAAATACAGTATGCAAATATACTTTTAGATGCAATAAAACAGCAAATAAGAAATTATTCTTTCCGCAAAAATGAACTGGTTTTTATAAGCCATTTTAACTTGCAAAAAAAACTTTAAAAATAACCATTTTGTTTTCCCACTTAAAATAAATAAAAGATAAAATTTTATGAATGAAAGCTTCAATAAAATCCATAGTCTTGCAAAATTCATCAAAATTAGTGAGTTATATTTATTTCTAAGCAACACCTAATTTGTATAACTAAGTAAAATAGTTTATTTAAACAAATATTTAATCAATATTATATCTAACTGTTTTAAGCAGTAATTTCAGAGTAATAACTAGATTGTGTTTCTAAAGCCATTATTTTTATTTTAGCACCATATCCTACTATTTGATAGAGTTATATGCTTACATACTTATTACGCCTATGGTTTTAGGCATGGAGAAGGTTATATTAAGAGAAAATGTATCCACATTTACATGATGGGAGAGTGGAAAACTATTTTGAAAAAGCTACCTGACCAATATTAGAACCTCGATCTTCCTGTCATCAGCAATCTAGTCTACTGTGAGAGTGAAGCCCTAGACTTGTGGTCACCAAATGCCGGAGCAAGTCCACATCCGGACCACAGCGACATTTTTAAGGACCTTGAAGGGATAGTGATAAACAGAAGAAATGATGCTATTTCAGTGGTGGGCAGGTAGTAGACATGGAAGGCCAGCAAAAATAAATAAGTAAAATAACTAAAAGGAAAGAAAATCACATTTTTGAATTAGTTTAGTCCTACAGGGCTTGAACTTGAGTCAATGTTAATGTTTTGCCGGACCGCAGAAGTATGCCGAGTTTTTAAAATGGACCTCCATTAAAAATAATTGGGGACCTTTGCCCTAGACCATGCGGCAACCGAAGCAGATGTAAATGCATTAAATAATTAGTATTTTCACTATCTTAGTTTTGTAACCAATCATAAATTTAAAAAAAATTGTTATTCAACAATAAAATGCTTTATACACACATATAACAATGATAAAATATTAAAATTTAAATTATTGTTATATGGTTGAAACCACAAAATATTATAGCTAGTATGTTGTGAGGATAATTTGTTGAAAATACCTTTTGTCTGGGTTAAGATCACAGCAAAGAAATGTAAGTCTATAAAATGGCTCAGGACAGCTGCAGCAGAATTTCTCTCGAAATACTGACTGGTTTAATCCAAAGTCAGAGGAGCGGGGCAAGAAATCTGGATCTGCCTGAACCCTTCCAATAATCTGAAAAATGCCAATTAAATATATATGTGATTAAATAAATATTTTGATGGGCCCAATGCATCTTCCTCAGGAGTAAGTATCTGCTGTATATATTTATTAGTAACATGGTTAGTCTGTCTGTATCCAAGCTATTTTCAATTTGTTCTTTAGAAAACATATTAAGTGAATAAGTCCAATGAATACACAGTTTGAAAATTAAATAAACTTTTGATATGCAAATAAAAAGTATGTCATTTAACATTCAACATGTGACATAGATTATAGTACTAGCCTTGGTTTTATGAATCTCGGATTAAGGGAAAAAGTGAAGCCTTTTATTAGGCAAATATGAAATAATATAATAATTATAGTTTAATACATCCCTAATTTATTTACCATTTATTATAATAAAAAGAACCTGTACTGGATTCACCTTATGTGGATAAAATTTAAAATGTCATAATTGTTTTAACTGATGGATATACATGTTTATTTAAAAGTATGATAAAATATTAAATCTTAAACACATTGTACAAGTCACCTTAAAATCGTTTAAAAAATTAAAATATACTTTTTCAGTATGAATATGGATGGTGAAATAAATCAAATTAGCAAGAAAAAGAAAATCAAATATAAAACAAATTCTTACCTCACATAAAACTATACCAAATGAGAAAATGTCAACTTTTTCATCATATTTGTTTCCTTTCATCATTTCAGGAGCCATCCAGTATGGATTCCCCACAACAGTGTATCGTTTCTTTCTTTCATAGCGTCGTCCACCATATCTGTGTCGTTCTGCATTTATATTAGAAGAATTGTTCTGGGAGATAATACGTGCCAAGCCAAAGTCAGCTACAACAACAGTCTTATCCTGCAATAGTTGATTATATTTGATATAACATTACATTTGTCACTTTGACTTTAAGTTATACAATTAGATGAATGACTAATCTATGAATGCTATTCTCATAAATATCTGAGGAATGAATCAAATAACATTTTTGAAAAATTATGATACTAAAACACATTAAATAAGAACATATTATATTCTTTGAATTGAAAAATAAACACCTGTAAATGGGAATCAAACCCGGAACCTTTGGCTTAATACGCCAATGCTCTAACCCCTGAGCTGTCCAGAAGTCAATCAGTACCCAAGGTCATTCTTCAGTCATATTTTAAGGCAGTCTGTGATGGACGTGCGAAAATCGTCAGCTACATATGAGTAATCAAACAAGATTAAGCGCTATCAGATAATGCAGCCACTTTCTACAAGGGAGGGCTTTATGTTGCAAATAGTACAATGACAACTGTACTAATGTGCATATCATGATGGATTAAACAGCAAAACTATTATATTTGTTGGTTAAGGTTTTAGCAGCAACTAAGTATCATATTCTTTAAATTGAAAAATGAAACCTTTAAACAGAAACTGAGCCTGGGACCTTTGGCTTACTATGCCAAGAGTAGTGGACACGGAAGGCTACTGAACAGCTCAGTGCAGACAGTCTCCTTATTTGTGGCTTCTAAAGCCATTTAATCACCTGCTTCGATGGTCGCATAGTATAAGGCGTTACTCTCATAGTAAACTATAATGCCAATAAGGAGAAGATCTAGGTTTGAATATCAATCAAGTGTACCGAGTTTTTTGTTTTCAAAAATGGTTTTTCACTATCTCTCTACACAAATGCGGGTATACTTCCTGTGAATTTAGCCTCACTAATCTCTAAAACTATTAGCGTAATTAGTACACAAGTGTATAACCCAAACGGGTAGTAAGACGGGGTGCTATAAAAAAAAGTCATTTATCTTGTCTAAAAATCACTTCAGAGCTTTAAACGGAGACTTTTATGGGTACTTTGTAACACTCTTTTAAACCATAGGAGAGCCTGTTTGGTTATGTATTGCAGTACCAATTTTGTATGTGCTAAAGGTGTCCTTAGCCATCTGTTCACTATTGAACTCAGCAAAATATGTTTTGTTTAAATTAACCTACAGAGATATTGAGTTGCATCTTAAACCTTCATCCCCATTTCATTTGTGTTTTTTGTAAGGGTGGAGTGAAATATTTAAATAAAACTCTATTTAGGTCGTTGGAGAACTTGTTTTCACAATATAATAACTTTAAATCTTTTTAGTTAAAACAAAGGCAATTTAAACTCGTCATTTTTCATTTTATGCTCGCTAGCCCTGATAACACAAATGCCTTGAACATCGCACATTTTATCACACTCTTGCCCTTATAACATATTCCAGATATACATATTACATATGTATAGTCTGAACAGGTAGTAAGTAAAACATGGTGATAAAAAAAGTAAAAAACATATCTTACAAAGACACCAATGAATTGTTTTTCAAAATTACAGGTCATCCAAGATTTGATACCAGACCAAGAGAAAATATGGTATTTGGAAAATGTACACACTACTCAACCGTGAGTTGAATGGAATAGGACCCTTAAAGCTATTAAGATAGATTAAGCACTACTTGAGGTAATCAAAATTTCCCAGGTCAAATGGCATTGTTTTTTTTAGTCATTTCTCTGCCCAATGCTTATGACCCTTATAAATATTTAGTTGTGATGCTATGTCCAGTTCATAAAAAGGTATGTCTTTGAAATGATTTCTTTCAAGGCTAGTGGTATGTCTATCTCACTGTAAACATTTATTTATGATTAATCCATTTTTAATATCTATTTGTCTTGTGCTATAGTAGGCTTTTTTGAGTTTTTTTAAGGTGACATGTAAGAATATTTCAAGATTGTAAAATTGAACCTTTAGAAAGTTTATGTGATGTGATGTTAGGTGATGTTATTAGGATGTACATTCTAAAGGAGAGTTGTAAATGGGTCACCAAGAGCATTTTATGCAATCCAATATTTGTTTGTTGTTGGCTAATAAACAATTAAGCTTATAACTCTAAAAATTTAGTCTACTTGGTTACTGGTGTGGGCTTATCTAATTGCCATTTAAATATATAAAAATTGTTTGTTCTTTATATACTTAACCGCATCATTCAAACATCCAATTAGGCCGATTTAGTGCTTCCTGCCTACAAATATCTACACAACATTGAAAAACTCACTTAGGTGACCCCATGGTCTAACGCGCTACTCTTGTGTTGGACTAGACTGGCGAAGATAGAGATATAGGTGTTTAATCCTGGTCGGGTGTACTAAGAGTGATTTTTCCTAAATGGTTTTCCACTATCCCTCCAAGCAAATGCGGATGCACTTACTCTAAATTAAAATCTTCTGAATCCCTAACACATAAGTGTAATCAGTACATAGGTGTGTAACACGAATAAGTAGTAATAATAATAATAATTCAATTTCAATTCAGTTTCCTTTATTATAGTGTTGGCCAACATGTCGTAGGACCTATAACAGGCCAGCACTGAAAGTACACAAGTACCTTACAAATACATATATTTACACGAGAAAATAAGATAAGCAATAATGGCTAAATGATGTTATATAATGAATAATAGTTACAAAAAAAAGGTAATTAATAATGATAATATAAAAATAGCAATAATAACAAATAACTAAAGTGTGGATAAAAGCAGTAACAATATGCAAAAAATATATAAGAATATTGTAAATTTAGAAATTATAGGCAGAACCTCTACATGATAAATTATTGATATGGGATTTCCTTAAATAACTCTCTGAGTTTAGCTTTTCTTTTATGATAGAAGTCAAATTCGACAGATCTAGAAGTGGTGCTATGGACACGACCTATAGGGCTTACTTTAAGAGCTATTGAGAAAAAATAATTTTGCATTACGAGAAATAAATTTTGCTATTGAAAATATTAAAGACAAAAAGGGCATCCCAATAAAATCTACGGGAGAAGAGAGTTTGGAGCCCTAAAAGGGTTTGAATTGTCGTAATCATAATAAAATCCTGTTACTAAAGAATTTATCATAGCACGCAGCGACAAATTTAATGAAGATGCTGATGATAATAACACTGTTGAAAATTAAAATATGTCCATGCAGTATATGTATATTTAACACAGCAAAACTAAGATATAGAAAAATAATCCCTATTTTGAAATTATTATGGTTTACTTTTTATTAAGAAACCAATAAAATATAAATCATGTCTGGTAAATATCAAAAGATAAAAAACTTACCTCTCGTACAAGGCAATTATGAGAGTTCAGGTCTCGATGTATGATGTTCATTGAATGTAAGTAGGCCATGCCTGAAGCAATGTTTTTAGCAAAATTTACTCTTTGTTCCCAAGGTAAAGGTTCTGTAAGATCATGAACTAAATCCTTGAGGGTTCCACCAGTAATAAACTCGGTTACTAAGTGAAGTGTCTTATCTTTATACAAGACTCCAATAAATCGAAGAACATTGTTGTGATGAAGGCTTCGTAGAACTGCTACCTATAAAAATAAATATATTATTAGCTGTAAATCTTTTTATTCTTTTCAACTTGATATGTATATGAAATATTATAACAAAATAATATTCATACTTACTTCTTTCAAAAAGTTTTTTTGGGCTTCATCATCAACCCTATATAACTCTTTAAGTACCATGATTTCACTAGTATCTCTGTGTGTAACTTTGTATACTTGGCCAAAAAAACCTTTACCAAGAAGTTCCCCTTTCACAAGATCTGAAGCTCGAAAAATACGTTGAATTTTTGGCTCTACTCTAAAAGACCTTGTTCGAGATAAGTCACATGACTCTCTTTGTGTCGGTGGTGACCTAGAAATATCATTTAAATAAAATTAAAGCTTTTGAAAATATTTTGTCATGAAAGCAAGAGTAACAAATTGCTGCTGAGAATATATTTGAAATTTGGCATATAGTTTGATTTGAAGGACACTATAATTTATATATTAATTCATTCCACTTTGAATTAACTACTATGTAATATATACACATTTGAATAATTCAATATTATAATATTTAAAAATAAATAAATATCATGTGATTTCAACAATAAAATAATAAGCTCAATGTTATGTTTTGAAAAAAATTAATCAAAAATGAAACTATACACAATAAAAAGCATTCCAGTATTTTGTAAAGTAAATGCAATGCATACCCATCTAGTAACCTTGACAAAGATGATGACCGTTCTTTCCTTGAACTGCCTTTTCCTCGCCGCAATTGTCGACTCCGAGAGCCACTTATATAACCTTCATCTCTCCGTTTGAAAAGTCTTTCCCGATCTGCATTATTATGAAGGCCATTACCTGAGGTAGACATACTTGAATAAGAAAAAGATGTTCTTTTCCGGTTAATTGCATCTGGGTCATGTTCAATAGTGAGCTGCAAAAAGAAGATAAATAATATTATAATACTCTGAATCAAGAGCTTATTTATTTTAAATATCAATTTCAATAAAAGGAAATATACTTAATAGAGATGACATTTATATTCATTATGTTACTTACAAGTTCAACTGCATGACTAATGTAAGTTCAACTATTGTGTTAAGTCTTAAGCTTAGATAATAGCATATTGACCCAAAAATAGCCTGCACCCTAAAAATATGATTTTTTTGAATGGGGGGACAAAAAAAAAATTGTGTAAGATAATGATTCCACATTGAAAGTAGTCAAATGCAACCTGTTCCCTTAGCTTTCCTGGTGTTAATATTATTTACATGGCTTATTAATAAGATTTAATTATTTGCTATAACTATGTGGAATGTTCAGTGATTAACTTTAATACCCTGAACAGTGCTGTGATCTGTAATCTCTGACATGGTAAAACATATGTTGGTCATCATTGTGTTTGTGAGCTGTGAACTAGCAAACTGTGTTTAAATGTAACGATTCATTGGTGTCATGTTAAATAATTAGTACACTAGACTATGCTAAAAGAATATATAAGGTTAAAAAAATTTAGCAACTTTACAATTTATCTTTATCAATGGCTGAGAGAAACTTTTTCAAACACGGTAATTGAAGAGTGAAGAGGGTAGCCTTAGTGGTTAGAGCATTGGCATAGAATTTCAATGGTCCTGATTTCGATACCTATGTTCATGAGTATTTTTTCATTTTAATTAATATTTCCATATTTATTTGAATTATTCATTACATATATATCTAACAAGATCTTATTTTTAAATACTTAGTAAAAATGTAAAGAATAGGTGTCACACTATACTAGTTCAAAATTTAGCTAGTCCTTAAGTGGCACACACGCCGGAAAATATTTGCCTTCCCTGGCTGAGACTATGTGGCCACCGAAGTAGGATGTGCGATATTGATTTATTTTTGAGTTGACTAAACAAAACTCTTCAAAGGATTTTTTTTTGGTGAATTACTGCTATAGACCCTTATGTTTAAAATGCAGCTAGTCTTCAACTTTATTTAAACTGTCAGTATTTTGCTGATGTATTACAAAGTAAGAGAATAACATTATCAAACTCTCAACTAAAGGCAAGTGCCATTTGACTATGTCTTGACGCTTCACCCATCAAACCTTCACAACCGTCTCACACACACACACATCCTAGGTAACTCTTTATTGGTATGCCAGAATGTTAGAACAGACTTGGTTCTTGAATAACTTTAATTTATAATCGATTCTAAATTAAAAAGAAACAGAATGGGTTTAAAAAGAATGTAATACACACATCCTTCCTGGGAGATACTGGGAAATCTTATTGTGGAAAAAACCTAATCGGCTGTACTTCTAAAAGAAAACCCAGGACTAAAAGATCAGAGAACCTTGTGATAGCTGCTTGAAGATTAGACCAAATGATATTCTATGTTTTATAGTAGACAGAAAACCAAAATAAATAATATATTCCAGGAAATATAAATATTTTATTATCAACTGTAATGTTTTTTCCATTGATGGTCATGTGGACAAAACACTATGCATATTTGGTCCAATTATTCAGTGATGTGTGAACCAGATCTTGAATTGAAGGAGTTTTTTTCATAATGGTTTCCCACCTTACTTCCAATTCACTATGGGAAGAAACGTTCTCAGTTAAATCTCCTTATTCTCTACCCTACAACCATCATATAAGGTTTGTAACGCGTTGTTAAATAATATCATTAATTATATAAATTTACATATTCCAGCATATAATAAAATTTATATATTATATAAAATGTATTTTAAATATATGTTTTATATATTATAAGTATTTTTAATATATATATAAAACACATAATAAATATTCATTAAAATAGTAACTATATTATATAAATAATACATATAATATTTTATACATATATATTAGAGTCTCAATAATTTGACCTAAACAGAACCAACAGGTGGTCGGAATGCCGGAATGTTGGGTAATACGGAAACAGGGGAAGAAGGATGGGGAAGGGCAGAGAAACAAATCCAAATTACTGTAAATAGAAGTGATGAAAGAAAATTTGGAATCCATCCATGCATTCTTTTGGTTCTTATACAATAATGGAAGAGCAGTAGGAGCTAGATTTTAGAAAGTTTGTGGTGTTTTGGTCTTTTCAATAAATGCAAGTCTTAGTTTGTGGCTACCGGTAGAGTTACTGCACGTGAGAATTGTAGCTCTTTCTTTACTTCATTTATAGTCGGGAGCTGATTCCACAGCCCGGGAAACTAGAGTTTTTGAAGGCAGCATTTTATAATTTAAGCCTGTCTTAATTGATCACCTGATAATCTTTCATTGTCAATAAGATAATGAAATTCTGTTTTAAATGCCAGAACTTCTTCCGAATTTTTCTGGTCTATACTTGCCGGGAAATTCCTTTTGTAAAGTCAGAGCTTTCACTCTGTGATAGGCATGCCCTTACTTATGTGCTGTGTGAACCATAAGAACAAAGCTTCACTTACCTTTCCATAGTCACATTTCTTCTTTGTTTTCTGTCTTTCTGTCCTTCACTGGAGGATTATTCAAATCACCACTTTTCTAGCTCACTTCTTTTCCTCTTCCAATCACCACTCGCCCCACACCTAATTCGGATGCAACTTTTTGCATTTGGCTCACCATTTTACAATCTCTTTAAGGCTTAAAGTTTTTCTTCAATTGAAAGAAACACTTTTTTTCTCTTTTCACTTGCCGTATTTCTCACACAGTAAAATTACATTAATGTGAAAATGCAAAACCCAATCACAGTATGAATTTGTACAGTGAAAACATTCATTAAGGCGGTCGAACAGAGCTACAACCTGAGATATGTGACTCACTGACAGGGAAAGCAGCAATGGGAGTAGAAACAGTATTATGGGTGCGCGCACAGCACAGCAGTGCATTGTATGTTTCACTCACCAACAAAGAAACTATGGTATTTGGAAGATAATATTCATGCGCATACTGCACAACAATGTAAATTTCATGTCATTAGGATATGTCGGATAGTCAATGGTCGGATTATAGAGACTCTACTTTATAATTTTGAATATATATATAAGATAAAAAAAAAATTACTAAACTAAAACATTTGGACATCACAAAGTCCATTAAAAGACTTAACCCCTCCATCATCATCCCTCCCAACAATCAAGAAATAGCTTATAGAACTAAGGCCTTCTCAAACGTTTTCTTTGGGCGTAAGATATGCAATCTGATTTGCATTTTTATATAAAATATTGCATACCACAAAGCTGAGTCAGCAAGTTGCTTCCTTGTAGTCTCAACCTTTACAGTCATTAAAGAAATTAAACCAGAAAATAGTGATTGATTTTCTTTTGGAGTTTCCAAAATAAGTTTATCCACTCACTATGCTTAGTTGTTATGATATATATGCATTATAATGTAAAAAGTACATATTTGAATCTAGAGTTTCTACTCATATCAAAGTATTATAAGAATTAAATAAAAAAATACAAAGATACTTGTAAAATAAAATCACAATGTTAACTCTTTCAACTATTCACCAATTTTTTTTTTTTTTCATTTTAATTAATATTTCCATATTTATTTGAATTATTCATTACATATATATCTAACAAGATCTTATTTTTAAATACTTAGTAAAAATGTAAAGAATAGGTGTCACACTATACTAGTTCAAAATTTAGCTAGTCCTTAAGTGGCACACACGCCGGAAAATATTTGCCTTCCCTGGCTGAGACTATGTGGCCACCGAAGTAGGATGTGCGATATTGATTTATTTTTGAGTTGACTAAACAAAACTCTTCAAAGGATTTTTTTTTGGTGAATTACTGCTATAGACCCTTATGTTTAAAATGCAGCTAGTCTTCAACTTTATTTAAACTGTCAGTATTTTGCTGATGTATTACAAAGTAAGAGAATAACATTATCAAACTCTCAACTAAAGGCAAGTGCCATTTGACTATGTCTTGACGCTTCACCCATCAAACCTTCACAACCGTCTCACACACACACACATCCTAGGTAACTCTTTATTGGTATGCCAGAATGTTAGAACAGACTTGGTTCTTGAATAACTTTAATTTATAATCGATTCTAAATTAAAAAGAAACAGAATGGGTTTAAAAAGAATGTAATACACACATCCTTCCTGGGAGATACTGGGAAATCTTATTGTGGAAAAAACCTAATCGGCTGTACTTCTAAAAGAAAACCCAGGACTAAAAGATCAGAGAACCTTGTGATAGCTGCTTGAAGATTAGACCAAATGATATTCTATGTTTTATAGTAGACAGAAAACCAAAATAAATAATATATTCCAGGAAATATAAATATTTTATTATCAACTGTAATGTTTTTTCCATTGATGGTCATGTGGACAAAACACTATGCATATTTGGTCCAATTATTCAGTGATGTGTGAACCAGATCTTGAATTGAAGGAGTTTTTTTCATAATGGTTTCCCACCTTACTTCCAATTCACTATGGGAAGAAACGTTCTCAGTTAAATCTCCTTATTCTCTACCCTACAACCATCATATAAGGTTTGTAACGCGTTGTTAAATAATATCATTAATTATATAAATTTACATATTCCAGCATATAATAAAATTTATATATTATATAAAATGTATTTTAAATATATGTTTTATATATTATAAGTATTTTTAATATATATATAAAACACATAATAAATATTCATTAAAATAGTAACTATATTATATAAATAATACATATAATATTTTATACATATATATTAGAGTCTCAATAATTTGACCTAAACAGAACCAACAGGTGGTCGGAATGCCGGAATGTTGGGTAATACGGAAACAGGGGAAGAAGGATGGGGAAGGGCAGAGAAACAAATCCAAATTACTGTAAATAGAAGTGATGAAAGAAAATTTGGAATCCATCCATGCATTCTTTTGGTTCTTATACAATAATGGAAGAGCAGTAGGAGCTAGATTTTAGAAAGTTTGTGGTGTTTTGGTCTTTTCAATAAATGCAAGTCTTAGTTTGTGGCTACCGGTAGAGTTACTGCACGTGAGAATTGTAGCTCTTTCTTTACTTCATTTATAGTCGGGAGCTGATTCCACAGCCCGGGAAACTAGAGTTTTTGAAGGCAGCATTTTATAATTTAAGCCTGTCTTAATTGATCACCTGATAATCTTTCATTGTCAATAAGATAATGAAATTCTGTTTTAAATGCCAGAACTTCTTCCGAATTTTTCTGGTCTATACTTGCCGGGAAATTCCTTTTGTAAAGTCAGAGCTTTCACTCTGTGATAGGCATGCCCTTACTTATGTGCTGTGTGAACCATAAGAACAAAGCTTCACTTACCTTTCCATAGTCACATTTCTTCTTTGTTTTCTGTCTTTCTGTCCTTCACTGGAGGATTATTCAAATCACCACTTTTCTAGCTCACTTCTTTTCCTCTTCCAATCACCACTCGCCCCACACCTAATTCGGATGCAACTTTTTGCATTTGGCTCACCATTTTACAATCTCTTTAAGGCTTAAAGTTTTTCTTCAATTGAAAGAAACACTTTTTTTCTCTTTTCACTTGCCGTATTTCTCACACAGTAAAATTACATTAATGTGAAAATGCAAAACCCAATCACAGTATGAATTTGTACAGTGAAAACATTCATTAAGGCGGTCGAACAGAGCTACAACCTGAGATATGTGACTCACTGACAGGGAAAGCAGCAATGGGAGTAGAAACAGTATTATGGGTGCGCGCACAGCACAGCAGTGCATTGTATGTTTCACTCACCAACAAAGAAACTATGGTATTTGGAAGATAATATTCATGCGCATACTGCACAACAATGTAAATTTCATGTCATTAGGATATGTCGGATAGTCAATGGTCGGATTATAGAGACTCTACTTTATAATTTTGAATATATATATAAGATAAAAAAAAAATTACTAAACTAAAACATTTGGACATCACAAAGTCCATTAAAAGACTTAACCCCTCCATCATCATCCCTCCCAACAATCAAGAAATAGCTTATAGAACTAAGGCCTTCTCAAACGTTTTCTTTGGGCGTAAGATATGCAATCTGATTTGCATTTTTATATAAAATATTGCATACCACAAAGCTGAGTCAGCAAGTTGCTTCCTTGTAGTCTCAACCTTTACAGTCATTAAAGAAATTAAACCAGAAAATAGTGATTGATTTTCTTTTGGAGTTTCCAAAATAAGTTTATCCACTCACTATGCTTAGTTGTTATGATATATATGCATTATAATGTAAAAAGTACATATTTGAATCTAGAGTTTCTACTCATATCAAAGTATTATAAGAATTAAATAAAAAAATACAAAGATACTTGTAAAATAAAATCACAATGTTAACTCTTTCAACTATTCACCAATTTTTTTTTTATATATATATATATATATTACATTTTGTTCTAGTAATTCATTTGCTAGCTCTAATTCTCCTATGTTATTTTTCATTTCGTAGCTTGATATAGTATTAAATTTTATATTTCATCTACCCAGATACTGAATTTCTTCGACCAAATCTGATGTTATCTATTTCTTTTGTATGCGCTTTCCAACAATATTATATTTATATTTGGAGCTATCATAAATGCCATTAAATATCTCAGTAATGTTTGCATATAATGATTCAACATTTTCTAGATTTTGTAACTAATCCCACTTAGTGCTTTAAGGTTAATTTTAACTAAATTCCCATCAAGTTTATCCAATAAAATAGAGCTATTATTAGTTTCACCATAAAAATCATTATTTTGGTTGTATTCAATTTCTAATGCTACTATAAAATGATCAGTAATTTTAGTCTTTAAAATACTGCTTGTTATTTGTTTGGTTGTTTGAACATATATGTAATCCAGGCACGATTCAGCCATCCTACTTTCCAATATTTCTTCCCTTGTAACTCAATTAATGGTACATTCTAAGCCATGAGAAGCAAGCATATTGTTATAACTTTCTATTGTAATGTCATTTGCATCTAGCATGTTTATATTTGGAGGGTTCAGACTTAAAGTGAAGCAAGTCCACAAGAGTCACTTTTGAAAAAGAGGATCTCAAAGTTGAGCAACTGTAATTTATTAAACATTGACTTTAAATTGATGTTATTGCTTTAATGGTGTAGTGCCATGTTTGGTTTAAACTTTTCTATTGATATTTTCACACAAAAAATAGCTATTATTATGTCATAACATAAAATTTGAGTGTATATGGGACTTGGTTCACTTTCCCACTGAAACTTTATACTTTGTGTGTTTGTTATTATTAAAAACACGCATATTAATAAGAGACTTTTATAATCATATAATTATAATATTATAATCATAGATAACTTAAATAAGCAATATTAAATCATGTTTATTACAATTTCTTGTCAAACTCTAAAACAGTTTTTTTATCTGGAAAGTAAAAATGTTAGTCATAACGAATGTCATAATTTTCCGCAACCTCATTGTGCCTGGAAGCATCACTTGACCGAGTATTCAGAAATACAGGACGATTTTTGAAGTAGGTGCATGGCATGTATGGCAGGAGTGACTTCATATCTTTTTTCTTTCCATCCACAGGTCTGCGAGACTGGTAGAGAGAATCTTGTTGCACGTTATTTAGAGACTGTAGAACTCTTCCTAATCCTTTCTTTTGCAAATTAATTTCACGAAAAGAAGTAGAAAGCTCATTGAACTTTTCCTTGAAACGAATTGTAAACAGTAAGCCCTTTTCAAATCTCAACCAACGCATCTCCAACTAGTTGAAAGGATGTCCTTCCTTCTATGTCCTTTTTTCTGTTGTTTACAGAATCTTGCAAAGACTTGTTACTCAAGAACTCATTTCTTTGCATCAAAACTACTTTGAATTGAGGCTGCTTCTTCTTCTTTTTCGCTGATTTTATAATATGAATCCAATCCTCTGGCACAGAGATGTATTGTTGTTTCTAGCTTGCCTTTTCAATTATACCAAATTAAGCATCATTTGGTATAAAGGAGCTGACATAACCTTGTTGGCTTACCTTAATAGAAATTGGGCTATCAGGTACCCCCCACTTCTCATCTGATGACATTCTTACCAAGACCTAGTATCACTTTAAATTATTATAATCACGAAAAAACAGTAACAGTTTATTTAAATCACAGAATACATAACATAATGCACATGCTGGTTGACAACAAAGAGAAAATGGGCTTGAGCCACTAAAGCTCTGAAAGGATAAAATTTCTTTTCAGTGCTACCTATAACTCCTGCCAGCTGACGGGTAATAGTTGAACCATGGACTTGGTTTACTATTGTACAGAAAAATATATTTTCACTATACCATGGCAGTGATAGTACAATAGGGACCAAAAAAATAAGACTTGGTTCACTTTAACTCTGAACCCTCCATTTATATCACTTACCAAAACTATTTGCCTAAATAATTTATCTCCGTAGCACATTTCGCCAACCAAATCTGGTATTATCCATTTCTTTTGTGTGCGTTTTTCAACAGGATTATACGTATTTATATTTGGAGTTATCATCAATGCCATTAAATATTTCAACAATGTTTACATATAACATTTTCTTGACTTAGTAACTCATCCCAATTAATGTTCTCAAGTATAATTTGACTCAATTCTCAACAAATGTTGTTGTCGTCGTCGTCGTGGCACCACCAGCAGTAGCAGCAGTAGCAGCAGCAGAAGTAGCAGTAGCGGTAGCAGTTTTTTTTTTTATTGTATCAGGAGTACATATTTTTAATCATTAAACATGGTCCAGCTAAACATAATGTGCTTGTCAGCTGGTGCTTCACTATAAATGTCATACATACATGTAACAGTGTAAACATATAATAAATACAATTCATTCCTTTGAGTCTGTTCTTACAACTAACATAATTATAATACTTAATTTAGTTCCTTAAATCTATTACATTTTATATTTTACTTAATATTCAAAAACCAGTCTCGAGTCTATTTCATTTATGAAATTATTAAGTGTTGTATTTGTTAGTAAGATAAAGACCTTTTATCCTTGAATTTTTTTTTTTGTGACTTAGTTTATTAGTTTAAGTAACAACATCAAGATGTTTTTAAAAGTAGATCTTTTGTAATAAAAGTTGTAGACTTTTTAAAAGGTTAGTTTGGTCAGTCGTGTTGTTTTTTAATATATAAGTAGAATAATCAGTAATCAAGTCTCCCTTTTTCCAATCAGTCACACACTTTCAATTCATCTTTGCAAAACTTGTCTAAATTTATTTTATTTGCTTGTAATGTATCATTTTGTTGGAAATGATTGAAATACACAATATACATTAATTATTCTTGACACGATTTTTTGTGCGATCGGTACAGCATTCGTCTGGAATATGACTAACTGATCATTGGTTGAAAATGTTTTAAGACCAAGGTCAGCAAAATATGTCGGTGCTATAGATAACTACAAGTGTAAGCAAACAGAAACATTTTGGCTGAAATAAATAAAGTCCATCACATTTTTTTTCAAACAAAACCATTATCTACGAATGTTGCATTTGTTAATAATCAAATATGTATTCTTTCAAACTTGCATTAAGATTGTACTGAGCCATAAATAAGCCATACTTTTTCCCCCGAAACTTTAGTTTGAGCAACGCAGGTAAATATAACAATATAGATTTTAATCACCACCTGGCTATGACATAGTAATTTAAAAATAGTTTAATAGTAAAGATAGACAGCAATGAGCTAAAATTATTTCAAAAGTAAATATATAACTTCAAACAAAATTACTGATGAGATGAAATGGTCAAAACTTTATTAGCTACTTTGATTTTCACACATCGTTGGACATAAATGTTATTCTATTGTGAGAAAAATTTAGCTCTATTTTTATTAAGTTTGGAATCTTAAGCATAGCCAATTAAAAAAAAAAGCATCTTACAGCCAATGATTGTGTCACAGTTACAATCTCAATTTTTAAATCTCAATAATAGGATATGTAAAAACTACTAACCATAGGAAAGATATAAAAGGGTCTATTTGTTTCCTTTCAAAGTGAGCTTGTTTTCAATATTTTTTCCCCCATTGTCAAAGTTGTCTAAGGAATGCTACAGCAGGATCTTCTAATATTATCCCTTGTCAAAGTTGTCAAAGGAATGCTACAGCAGGATCTTCTAATATTATCCCTTGTCAAAGTTGTCTAAGGAATGCTACAGCAGGATCTTCTAATATAAAAGAGATTAATCAGTTTGACTAATTGTATGGCCTTTTTTTTTCAGGGAAGGACTATTTTAGGGTCAATACAATTCCTTCTTTTTATTATTTTTATTATTATTTTTGTTATTATTATCATTGTATTTATAAACATCGTGTTAAGTTCTAAAAGAAGCGATATTGAGATTAGTTTGTAGTTGTGCAGTTGATTTAATTCAGTGTGATAATAAATATAAATACTAGCAGCATTACTATTTTTATTATCTATTTACAACACTCACATATAAGGATAGTGAGCAAATGAAGAGGCAAAATAGTGCTCATGTTCAAATATTTACACTAACAGGGCAGGTATTATTGAGGTAGAATTGAGTAAATGTACTCACATCCATGTGGCCGGAATGGGAAACCAGACTCCATTTTACCACTACCGATGTTATCAGGTATTATTAAAAATTGTAAATGCCAAACATAAAAGTATTTTTTTATTGAGTTCAAACATTTTGATATACTCAGCAAAACTTTTGTTCAGTAATCAACAAATCAATTAAGAACAAAAGCACATAATGTACAGGTTTAAATGGGGTGTGTTGATGACTTAACTCATGGCAAACCCCTGTGACAGAAGGTCGAGGTTATAACTATCCTACACTCTCAAAAGAGTCCTGTAATTTGGCAAAGCATTTTAATAAATATAATCAACATTTAGTGAATCAAGGTTAAGGTGGCTATCAGAAGCCCAAAGCAAACTAGCCCATTAAGATATCCCCCAATTTAAGAGCAAATGAATTTGTTTATTCAAATTTAACCAAAAAGAACTCAACATTCTTACTTATTGTATATGACTACAATAGAAAATAATAAAAAAATGGTCCCATTAAAACGTTATTAATTTCTAAGCAAAGAGACCCCTTTTGAAATGGCAGCACAGCAAGGAATTAGCTTGAAAATATATATTAAAATGTGAGTGATTAAAAGTGAAAACTATTCAAAATGTCTTTTGAGAGCAATCAAACCAATTAAAGAATGTATATAGTCAATTAAAAAAAAAAGACGGATCTTGATTAGTAGCCATATAGTAAACCATTTTTTCCCCCCAATTAAAGCACATATACATAAATGCAGCATAATCATCTGGACCGAAAATATATAAATAAAATAAGATGTTTTAGATTAATCAGAATCAGTGAGTTTTTTGTTTTATCATATAATTAATTATTGTGACCCTATAAGAATAAATATATATAAAGGTGTAATATTTTATTACTAGATGCCTAAATTATTTTAATCCCTACACCACTAAATAAAAACCAAAATAAAGAAGTTTATGAATGGATTAACAAATGACTAAACAGTTTTCAATACAATTATTAAAGGTGATATTCTTCTTAATACATTTATAATGGGGTATTTATGTATAACCTACAAGAGAATACAATAGTTTAGTCAATAATTTTTTACAAGCACATGGACCGCATCAGAATCTCTCTACCAAATCGTTTGAGCTTCTCACACCAACTAATCCATCCAAATCCCCTCTCTATCTCCTGCCAAAAATTCACAAAAGGGAAAAGACCCCCGCCACTTAAAAAACATTAAAAGAACAATTTTAGCTTCCTGGACAAGCACTACCACTACCTCTAAATCAGAGCCAATGTGTACATATATGGTACTCTCCTATGCTAATATCGCCATGAGTAAACTAGATACAAACTTTTTGCGATCCAAACCCTTGCCAATGCTCTGCTGAATGAGATTTATTGCCTTTTTCCTGATTTGGACAGATTTCAAAACTAGTTTATTACAGTTCCTGGACCGGTTAGATAACCTGGTCAGATTCCACAGGAACATTTCCCAACACCATGTCATATTCTCGGATCTGGAACTGAACCTTCATGAGGGAATTAAACACCACAGTCCACACCAAAGCCACCAAACATCAACAGTACCCCCAATTCCAAAGCAACCATCCTCTTCATGATAAAAGCTCTCTACCCTATAGCCCAGCTATCAGAGGCAAACGTACAAGTATATGTTCTGAGGAAGAAGACCTAAACAAGCAATGTCAACAACTTAAGACTTTCACAGGCCGAGGATATCCTAAACACATAGTCAACAGTCAAATAAACAGAGTACTATTCAATCCAGAGCCTATCATCTTCTCAACAGTTCTCCAAGAATCACATGCTACCCCTCCCTCTAGTCTAAACAACATTCTGGTTCATCCAAAATTGCCCGACTCAGCCACAAACAACAGCAAACATCAGGTCCAAGGTTCCTAATCTTGCAACAAACCAACCTTCCACCTCTTCAACAGCAGACTCACACAGATGGAACATCCCATGAGAGGCCACTATGACTGCTCCACAGAAAGTCTTATATAGCAGCTATAAAGCAACTACTGCATTGCTGAATAAATTGTCCTCAGCACAGGAAAATTCAGACAACACTGTTTGGATATCAACCACAATGACCCTTAAAAACCAGTATCACTTCATGCCCAAACACATATTGAAGAGTTTGATTAATAATATAGTACTAGAGTAATACAAGCCCTCCCCGATAAATACAATTCTTGCCAGTTTCCTAAGTGGGAGATTGCTCACCAATTGATAACCAAATCCAGGCACCCCCCTGGTCTCAAACCTTAGATTATCCTTTTCTTCCAAGCAGGCTTACTTACACCAGTCAGTAATTTCTATATAGACAATACATACATTAAAATTAACTGATAATTTAATAATTCAATATGAATTAAATACAACATTCTATCCATTTAACAAGAGTCAAGAAATACATTTGAATAGGCAACTACAGAAACTAAGGGGAAGGGGGGGGGGACGGAAAGGCAACATCAGTATTTAAATGACCCTTACATACCTATAGCCATGTGGCCATAGTCCAGTCTGTGTCCTCTGATGAAGAAGGGGACTGACGTACCCCCCAAACCATCATAATTGTGTTTTTTGTTGTGTTTTTAATTGTGAACTTTCATGGCTACAGTTTTCTGGTGTGTAGGGCTGTAGGCCTTGCCCTTCTAACCTCTTTCAAAATTTAGTTTAAAATATCTGTTTGGTGCCATTTTTTGTTTGTATATGTCTAAAAGAATTCATACTTCTCAATGAGATATAAATCTAAAATGTGGGGTATTTGTAAAAGAACCATTCAATTGATGAACAAAAATCCAAAACTTTAAAAATTAATCAAAAATGTATATAAAACCATGGTGTCTGTCCAGATGTTTTATACATTTTGATTAGCTATTAAGATGACGTTTTTTGCAAATGGGGAGGAACAACCCAACAGGTTTGAAACTGAAACAGCTAGACCAGAGGAAATGTACCTGCATTTATGTAAAGGAAGAGTGGGAAATTATTGAAGATAAAACACCCTAGTACACCTGATCAGAATTTAAACCTCTGTCTGCCTTTATTAGCAATCCAGTATGAGGGAGTGATGCCTTATATCATGTAGCCACCAAAACAGTTGCTTTTTTCTTTAAACTCTAATACACTTAAGAAATGTCTTAGTTTGCCATTATCATTTTTGAATATGTTATTAACTAAAAGAGAATCCAACATATCCAAATCTTCAATTGTGGATCCATGAAAAATTAGGTTTTGTTAGTTGGGTAAACAGGTCTACAGCCTGTGTTAGAACATATATTATAAATTTCAAAAACTCTACAGAGGAGGCTATTCTGAGACATGTGTGACATATGAACAACAAGTTTATAAAATGAAAATACTAAAAAAAAACTATATTGAACAAACCTGAAGTACAGTGTCTGTATATTGTATGAGATTCTCAATATTTTCTATTGGCTGGTCCTTAATAGGTGTCCCATTAACCTCCAAGATTCGGTCACCAATATGAAGAGACATCAGATCACTGCTCATGTCCAATCTGAGAGAAAAATTAATAGTAAATGTATAAAAAGTGTTTACATTGTATCATCACACCTTACAGCTACACTACTTGCACTGCCGGCGCTCTCATACATCTCGTCGCATAATTATTTCCTACCCTAGACTTAACACCAGCGAGTGGGATAGCGGGGAAGATAACAAGTCATGGAAATAAAAGTAAGAGAGGATATGATTTAATGAACAAGATTGAGAGATATTACAAATGGATTTAAATAACAATCAGTATGTTTATTTTTGTCAGAGATTTGTCCGGGACAATACACTGACACTGTTCCCTTGACTATACTGGAACACAGTGACATTTGAGACATGAACTACCATACATTTGTAAGCAAAATATGCATACTTCTGGTGCTAGGATGCACCGGTACAGCGTCATGAACAAATAACAATTACAAAATCCTATAAAAACAATTAGGTGATTAGGTGATATATTTTACCAAACATAAACAGACAAGGCTTATACAGACTTATCAAATCCAACAATAAGTCAGCTGGGACGCCAAATAATAATTAGGAACGCCCAACATTAGAATAAGTTACATAGATTAAGACTCCAGCATAAGAGACCCAATAGAAACCGTTCCAATGATGTGGGAAAGGCAGGGCAGTATATAAAAATTGTACAATGTGTTGTACATGGATACCTGAGAGTAAAAGCCCCATAACATATGTACTAAAAAGACTACATTATCACAAACTAGAAGATACGTGAGCCGAGTCAAATGACCATAACTGACACTCGTAACCTTCTGATATCCCTGTATATTTATGTTCACACTTAGTTATTCAAGTCAGCTTGAAAGTCCTATAAAGTGTCAAACAGGAACTTGCAAGCGTACAGAAAAATTATGTGGCGTAAATGTCACAATGAGATTGAAACTACATGACAACAAAGTATAGTTAAATTCACTAAATAAAGTAAAGCGGCGCTAGCTTGGATTCTATCAAATACATATAAGTGGACCCTTCCACATTCCAAAGCAATGTTAAAACTAGCAAACTAAGTGGTTTAACCCAAATACGGGATTTATTGAATAGTTGTAAGTATACGCTACATGTCATTAGAATAAAACTAGTAAATCAAAATTTAACCCAAACAAGGGAAGTAAAATTTAGTCACAAGTAAACATGTTAACAAAATAAACTTAAACTATCTGTACACCCTAACTCAGAGACGGGTTTCATACATTAGTTACAAGAACATAAGTAGCTGGGTGCAACCCTTCTGCGTCATGCTGGCGAGACCATTTGCTCCTACTTGGTGTTACACTGGTCAAAACAGTTGGTTGATGATGTCAAGAGTTTCTTCTCCAGGCAAGGATAAGGCAACGTGTGTAAATGATTCTTTGGAAAACCCCATTTATATAGTAACGAAATAAGCAGGGAAAAAAGGAGGGGAGAGAAAAGGAACATAACTCCTCCCTTTGTGAATAGGATAGATAAGTCGTATTGTATTGTTCAATTAATAGGTAATCCAAAAGAAGAAGTAATACATTTAAACAAGACAAAGTTAAACAGAAACAAACAAATACAAAAGACCAAACTTATTTTACAAAAAATGTTCAAATTATTGTTTTACTGCTTCGATGCACCCTCTGAACCTCTGTTACATGCTCTGTCATACTCTCTTGAGTACACCCGGGGTGTTAAATCATCAGTTTCATATTTGGTGCTTAAGCAGGCCATTCAATGGATCCCCTATGACTAATCCATCTTTGAGAGAAACCTTTAATAACCCTAAAACCAGATGTTTCTAGACCCATGTTTATATAAACTTTTCTCAATGTTTGGTCGATGGAAATACGTCCTTAGAATAATATTTGACATAAATTAATATACACACTGTTTTAACCGCCATATTGTATGGCCATATTGTTTACAAGCTAACGGGCTAACCAGTCAAGCCCCGTACGACCTAAATCAACTACCAAGAATAACATTTCTTGAAATATAATGTATATGTATTTCTAAATATGTGCACATATCTATATACACGTATAACTCCATTTGTTACATACCATGCATCAGATGTGTTCCACTAATCTCTCGGCTGGTGACGCTACACTTTACCTTCCCAAGCTATCTATTCAACTGACAGAGGTTCAATGTAGCACACTAGTCGTGTCTAGGAGCGTCACTCCCCCTCTCCTCTCCCATGGTTCCACTATAAAACACCATGGTTTGCTGGGCAACGACACACTACTTAGTCCAGAGTTCTACAAGTTGGACGTCTCTTCACTCAGAACATATCTACGCCACAAAGGTGGTCACGACGACAGACCTGACTGCCGGAGGTAACTCACCGTGATGTTATACATTCAGATTGATAGGGAGTAAGTGGCTTCATAAGCCATTATGTAGGTTTTAAGAACTGTTTCCACATACGTTGAGAGCATCTGTAGATCTCATGCGTATATTTTATGTGATGTAGGTTAGTCTTTAATCTTTTATGGCATGCTGTACTAGCCATAAAACCCATCCTCATTCCCTATTATATGAGCAATGCTAATGGGAATAACGATATACATTTATAAGTTTTCTCCATGCAAAGGCAAGCAAGTACACATTCTTAAAAATCCTTCATTTTATATCTTTACCCCAAAAATATAAATTTGTTAATAACCCAAACAAGTAGGAAGATGCGGTAAAAAAAATCTAAGAAAGGCCACAAGGTTTTAGTGAAATGGTTAGGTGAAGTAGCTACGTTATTGTCAAAGCCACAACATCATAAAAAAAGCCATTCCAATGTTTAATAATCCATATAATCGGTGGTTGAATGATCTATCTAGTCTTGAGGGTGTGGGAACAATTTAAAATAAAAGTTATTAAATTAGAATATCACTAGTTAGAATCTCAATAGTTGTAGATATCTTGTCTACTTGTGATTTGCCATTTTTCTATAAATAAATATTATAGAATCTTTGATTGTCTTTAAGCTGTTCTATTTATAGCTATGTAAAGTGAAATACAAGATATTTACATCATTTGAAGACATACTGGTACCTAAGAGGACTGATGATATTGATTTAAAGTCTGGAGAGATTGGGGTTGGAATCCTTGTCAAATTAATTGAGGTTTTTTCCTAAATAATATTTAACTCTTCCTCCATGCCAAAGTGTATACATTTCCTCTAAACTCTACCTATCTCATTGCTCTCATTGCTACATAGATGCATGTATAGAAAAAAGTAGGTACTGAGAAGTGAAGGAAAAAATTACAAAAAAATATTATTATTAGTTATGTATGACAGTCGTTCACATTAATGTAACTAGATTTATATTTAAAAGTTAACATGAATCTATCTGAATGTATAATTAAAAAACGATCATTGGTATAAAACCTGGGAACTTTGGATGATAAGCACTCTGTTCGCAATGTATTAACTTACCGGGGTCAATTGATATATTCTAAAAGGATCTATCTCGACGTTTGTAGACAAGTTGACTGTCAATCTCTTTGTCCTTCTAAGCATGAGCTTGTCGATCAATTGGTAAAAGTCATGTTGGCAACTTGACCTACTTAACCCTTCAAATATTGTTTATATTGTGTCAAAATCATCTATCATATGGTCCCACTCATGTTGGCCACTAGATCAACATCACTCATTTGTCTGTCTATGTTGTTGTTGATTAGTTTGCCCACAACCTGCCTCAGTGGACTCAAGGTCTAAGGTGTGACTCTCCTGTTCCTGTAAGAGTGGCCTACTGATGACAGGGCGACAGGGGGTTTGAATCCTGGTTAAGTATAATGTGGATGGATTTGCCTAAATGGTTTCCCACACTTCCTTCTTGCATATGCGGGTAGATTACCTATATGATCATATATGTGTGTAGCCTGGACAAGAAGTAAAACGAGGTAACAAACAAAAAAGTTTGTTTGCACCCATCTTGACATACAAACAACAACCAGAAAGTTGTCTTTGTTTTTTTCAAATTGTTCTTTAATATCTTGTTTAATTCATAAACTAATTTTAAATAAAATTCATGATATAGAGCCACTTTCCCTACTATGAGTCTAGGGATCAAAGAAAAACCAGTCCTATTATGTGTGCCTAAAATCCAAGTAATTTAACAAAATTTTACAAACTAAAAAAACCCATATATATTTAATAGTAGCCATGACCTCAAGAAAATAAAACATTTCAGTCAACAACTTTAAATGCAGAAAGCCTTATTACACTTATCGAGAATCAACATGTATACTGGGAGTTTTTTTTAAATATATATTCCAGCTATTTATCTCGGAAAGAATGCAAAATAATACAATTTTGGGACAAAAGTTGTGTGGTTTTTAGGGGGAATGAAAACAGACAGTATTATTTATTTTTTTCTTTGGTGGATGCTTTCAAGGTTAATTTATGGTAAACTTGGTTTTTTTTCAATTGTAAACCTATATTATTTTTAGTGGCATCCTTTTCTATGATCTCTATTTTCAAAGATGGGCAGGTATTTTGAGAGGTACAATATTAGGACCATTCATTTTTGAGAGATCTCGGTGGTGAGCTATACTATTGTTGAAATATTTTATAATAATGGAAATTGATGAAAATAAAGAAACCAGAAAAACGAACAAAAAAAGAATATATTAAATGAAGAAAGCCCACTGAGGGAAAGTGGAAAAATGTGGAAAGAATCCAATTTACAAAGATGACATCTTCTTCCTTTCTTCTGTCTTCTATAGTAGAAGTAGTCACACACACATTTTAACACAACTAGAATAATATAGCAGCATTATTGCCTTTATCAAACACAAAGAGAGGAGAGAGAATACACTTGACACAAACAGTGGATTACTCTATTTTGAATTTTTTTTAAACTGTTAGAAAAACACTTTGGCTACTGTTTTTGGGAGTAAAGATAAATTTCTTAAGGCTTGGTTATGGTAAGTATGTATGTATAATATATTTTATTAAAAAAAGGGACTAATAATGATGATGATGATAATAATTATTATTATATTTATAAATTATATTAATTGTATTCACCTCTGACAAGACATCTTGTGAATGTGGGGAATGCCAGGCCTCCACCGTGGTTCGGATCCCACGTTAAACTGTAGGTTAGGTCCTCCATTTCATCTCACAATCACCCTACCATTACACATTAGCGTAAGTGCGTATAACCTGAACGGGTAGTAAAACGCAGTGCTAATAATAATAGTAATAATTAATTGTATTATTTAGATTAGATTATTTATATTATATTAATAAGGGTAGAAATTATATTATTCATAACAGTATAATAGAAACAGTAAAGGATGCAAAGTAATGTTAAAATATATGGGGTAGTGAATTTATAAAAGGCTTTAATCAAAGTGCATGATTGAAACCAAACCTGGCTATAACAAAAATAAAGCTCAATCCCTTTTAATTCTGTTATATACAAGTTGTATTGTATATTTTGTTAAAACAAGTGTATCTATTTCTTTAGAACTAGCTATAACAATTATATTAAAGAATCCTGCAATGCATTATATATATTTTTTCTTATTTTATTATTTTTTTACATGTAGAAAACTTTTTTTTTGTACATTCTATTAAATAAAATTACCATCCCACAAATTGTAGATAGTTTTATGTAGGCTATTTCTCAAAAATATCTGCATAAGTCAATTAAAATATGATTTATTATTATTATTATATAAAGATCTAGATGTAAAGTGTAGTTGAACCATTTTAACTAATTAGAAACCAAGAATCTTGATTATTGAAAACTGCCAAATGATATTAAGAGTTTTATTAAGTACTATAACTAGAAGTTATAAAATATATTTATTATAAAAGTAATAAATAATTAATAGATGACAAAAATGGATATGCTTGCTAGTATAAGTTTTAAATGATACTATATATACAATTTTTGTAAGACATAAGCTATTGACATACATGTGTAAATAAACTAGGTTGAATTATGAAATTTAAGTAAAAACACTCTTTTAATAGTTTGTCCTTGTATAGTAATAATCCTTATCACCGCATCTTACTACCCGTTCAGGTTATACGCTTAAGTACTAATTCCGCTAATAGGTTAGGATTTGGGAAGGTTGAATATAGAAGAAGTGAACCCGCATATGCATAGAGGGAGAGTGGAAAAACAACCCCCAGTTCACCCGAGCAAGATTCGAGACTAAGTCTCCACTTCCTCGGCAATCTAGCTCAAAACAAAACTAGCGTGTTAGCTAACTACGCCACTGAGGCAGGTTTGTCCTTGTATAAACATGTTTATTAAAAAATTCTTTTTTTAAATTGTTTAGATGTTTTGCCTTATTATATTTATAATTAAAGACTCAGCTCTACCGCATTGCTGTTAGAGTATTCATATCTAGTTATGGAACTTGAGTCCTTTCCCAAACATTAACATTTAATTCATAACAAAAATACTTTTAATGGAATGTACAAAATCTTTAAAAAAATCAGATAGTGGCTAATAGAGTCAAATCAGCTCTTGCCATAAATAACCATATAAAAAAAGGTTTGGGGATATTTTTAATGAAGTTATGATTTTAGGAAGGAAAAACAAAACTATCATTAAATATGCACATCACTTATTAGACTAAAGAAATGTCATAAAATTGAGGTTGATATACAGAGGGCATACAACTTGTAAACCTTTAGTCACATCAACATAATTTTAAATATTTAAAGAATTTATCATACAAGTGTTTTAATTTGGATTAACTGTATTCAACAGTCAATAATACACCATCATTCAAGTTTCAAAATAGTTTGAAAGCAATTGAAAATGAGCAAGGACACAGAAAGATGGGAGTCCAGGGGTCTGGAATGGGTTGGACCCCTCCAAGGGGTCCACATATGCATTTAAATCTTAATGTTATAGAGGTTTTTTTTTACTTTTACTATAGTTTTAATGGTAAATGCCATCAACTAAATATTAGTTAATTAACATTTCAAAACTCATCTGGTTTTAAAACTTCCGAATGTAAAATGATCTCTGCCAACATTTTGACTGCCTTTATTTCCCTACACTCAATATAGTATTGGAGAAAACAAAGGACATTTGTTGGAATGAGCCAACTAAATGTGGTCCAAGAATTGTAGTCAAACATTTATGTACGATCTTACTCGAGGAATTAACAAGAGGAATGAGAATCTTAAATAAAATAACAGCTGTCAGGTGTGGAGTTTGTAGCTCCTGTGTGTAGGTTTACTACCGTTTCCCCATCCTTTCTTTCAACATACCTACTTACTCAGAATATTATTAAGTACCGGTAACTATGAAAAGTTTCAAATCATACACAACATTTAAACAGCATTGCTAATTATTACAAGGTTGTGAGTAAATCAGTGGTACAAAGGTAATGTTAATGTTAGTTATATGAAAATATGTCAAATCTTATAAAAACGTAGATGTATGCTTGACACCCGGTTAGTGACAATGCCCTAAGAGACATCAAAAGAGGTGAGATGTGTTTTTATTGTTTTATTTCACCAGCTTTCACTACATATTCAGTTATACGTATAAGTAGGATACTAATTAAGCTATTGTTGTAAGATTGATTGAGGTAGAATGTAGAGTAAATTAACCCGCATTTGCTTGGGGGAAGAGTGGAAAACCATTTAGGAAAAACTGCTCTCAGTAAACTTGGCTTGTTACCAACATAATCAGACTTAATGGTATTGAGCATGTGCTCACCGGTATGGGTAGAAATAATGTCATTGCTACTAATATTAATGATATTATATTCACTTAAGTGTAAATTTTAAACTAACACTACGATACAATTTTATTAACAAAACTAACCTGAACATAGCTACTTTTACTTTCTTGTATAAGGAGAACATATTGTAATTGTTTGGATATAGACCTATAGATTATGTTGAATATTGACATTTAATGTTCCTCCGAACCTGAGAAAGTATATCTGGACATTCTGTCTGTCCTTCAGTTTGTCTGTTTGTACCTGGTGCTACAACCAAAACGGTTTGTTAGATTTTGTAAAGACTTGGTACTTAGGCATTATATATTACCTTCACCCATGTTTTGAATTTTAATTCAAGCCCTTAAAATAAGGGTTGTTAAGTGAATACTTTATTTGAAAAATTTGAAATTTATTGAAAATGGATTTAAAGTTTTTATTTATGTTTGACAATAATTAGAATTATTATTATTATTATTAGCACCGCGTCTTACTAACCGTTCGGGTTATATGCACTTACGCTAATGTGTAATGGTAGGGTGATTGTGAGATTAAATGGAGGACCTACAGTTTAACGTGGAATCCGAACCACGGTGGAGGCCTGGCATTCCCCACATTCAAAAGTTGTGTTTAATACACGTCTTGTCAGTTTGGCAAGCAGATAAATCTGTGCCGGGACCAAGGAATGAACTTCGGACCCCCAGCACAGAAGTCCGACACCTTATCCCTAGACCACCAGGACACCATTATTATTATTAGAATTAAAAGCACAACATTTGTGTCTTAAATTCTAATTTTTTGTTAAACATCAAAAACAAAAATTAAAAATAGTCATTTATATTGGTTTTCATCGGACCAAAATCATCGAAATCGTAAAAAAAAAGCTCTTGAATGAGGATTATACTGATTTGGAACGTCAAATTAAGTTATTTTGACCAACTTGTGACAAAATTCCCTTAGAAACGTCGAAAAAATAAAAAATAAATAGTCATTTCTAGTGGCTTTGATCAGAACAAAATGTTACAAAAATAATAGTAAAAAATGCTCTTGAATGAAAATTTTATTGATTTGGTGAACTTGGAGTATAAAAAGGTTAAATAGAGCTATTTTGACCAACTTGTGACCAAATTTTCCTAGAAACGTCTAAACACTAAAAAAAATAGTCATTTCTAATGGTTTTGAACAGACAAAAATCATAAAAATTGCGCTTAAATGAGGATTTTACTATTTTGGAGAACTTTTGAATAAAAATCATCATATTAAGCTATTTTGACCTACTTGTGACCTAATTTCAATAAAAACTTCGATGAGATAAAAAAATAGTTATTTTTAGTGTTTATGATAATACCAAAATATTCGAAATCCAAAAAAAATACGCTGAAACAAGTATTTTATTTATTTGGAGCACTTTTGATTATCAAAACAAGTTATTTTGACCACCTTTTGACCAAATGTTGCTATGAATAGTCGAAAAACTAAAAAATAGTAATTTCTAGTGGTTTTGAACAGACTAAACATTTTAAATCGTAAAAAATTCGTTTGAATGATTATTTTAAGAATTTGTAGTACTTTTGAGTATCAAAACGTTTATTCAAGCAATTGTGACAAACTTATAAAAAAAATTCACTTTAAACGTCGAAAAACTTAAAAATTGTCATATCTAATGGTTTTGTTCAGACCAAAATCATCCAAATCACAAATAAAGTCCTTTAAGGTGGATTTTATTGATTTGGAGTAATTTTGATTATCAAAACGTCAAATTAAGTTATTTTGACCAAGCTGGGACCAAATTTAACTAGAAACCTCAACAAAATAAAACATAGTCAGTTCTAGTTGTTTTGGTTAGGCCAAAAACATCGAAATCGTAAAGAATGCACTAAATGAGGATTTGACTCAAATGAATCTTTTGTGACAATTCAAACGTCAAATAAAGCTATTTGGATCAACTTGAGAGCAAATTTAACTAGAAATTTCAACAAATAAAAAATAGTCGTTTCAAGTTATTTTGATTAGATCAAAATAATATAAATCGTAAAGGATGCGCTAAATGAGGATTTTACGGATATGGCGCCTTTTTGATAAATCAAAACGTCAAATTAAGCTATTTTGAACAACTTGTGAACAAATTTAACCAAAAATATCGACAAACTAAAAATAGTAATTTCTAGTGGTTTTGATAATACGAAAATAATCTAAATTGTAAAAAATGCGCTTAAATGTAGATTATACTGATTTGGAACAATTTTGAATATCAAAACGTCAAATTAAGTTATTTTAACCAAACTGTGACAAATTTCACTACCAGATCGTGATCGTCGGATCAAAACCACTAGAAATTACCATTTTTTAGTTTATCGACATTTCCAGTGAAATTTGTTCACAAGTTGGTCAAACTAGCTTAATTTAACGTTTGAATTATCACAAAAACTCCATATGAGTAAAATCCTCATTAAGCGCATTCTTTTCGATTTCGATGTTTTTGGTCTAATCAAAACAACTAGAAATGACTATATTTTATTTTTCTGACATTTCTAGTTAAATTTGGTCACAACTTGGTCAAAATTACTTCAAATTATTAAAATCCTCCTCTGAGGGCTTTCTTTGTGATTTGGATGATTTTGGTCTTATCAAACCATTAGATATGACAATTTTTAAGTTTTTCAACGTTTGGAATTAAAATTGGTCACAAGTTGGTAAAAATAGCTTGATTTGACGTTTTGATATTCAAAAGTTTTTGAAATCATAAAAATTATCTTTTCAAACGCATTTTTTTAAATGATTTTTATGATTTTGGTCTGATAAAAACCACTAGAATTCACTCTTTTTAATTTTTCAACGTTTCTAGTTAAATTTGTTCACAGGTTGTTAAAAATAACATTATAAGGCACACCATTAAAATAGTGACCTTTTTCCTCGGCAATTCCTTTTTCTTGTTCCCCTGCTCTTTTTATATTTTCTGTGAGCTGTTCTTCCAAAATCTATAAATAATTGGTTAACTATTAATGTATTAGCCATAGATAAGTAGTTCCAATCGATAGAAATGGTAAAGGTATTCATTTCATTAATTTACCTCAGCAAATAAGTGACTGATATATGTTCCTAATTTCTAATACTCAGAGGAGTGTTAGAATAAAAACTTTGTACTAAAGTTCAAATGGGAAATACGGTACCAAGAGTTTACTTTATTTTGAAAGATACAGCCGAAATTAAACTTATTGTCACTTGACCGATGAAGTAAATGCTACGAAACAATCATACACTCCGTTTACTCTGGAACTTCGCAGTCTTACTCCAGCGGATCTTTTTATAGCCATACCTTATAAGCTATATTACAGTTTGGGACAAGTCTTCAAAAATAAGTCTTCACTCAAAAAACCTCAAACAAAGTTTAAAAAAATCAAGTATATAGTGCTATTTGTTTATGATAAACACTTTCCAGAAATACATTTTTTAACAAAATCGTTAGAGCCGGATTCAAAACATTTCAAATATTTGAAGATCAGTTTTAAGTGAACAGCCTTTGAATGAATTATTCTTCCTCGAAAAAAAAAAAGATCTACAGTATTAATTGTAAAGTTAAACACTCCCCAAGAGGTTTACGAGTAGACATTCAAAAATGGCAGACTCAATTTCTTTTTTTGGAAGGGAGTGAGGGGTGTGTCGTTATAAAACATGAATATTCATCTCAAGGTAGAAAATTTCACAATCATAATACTTTCTCTCTATATGAGAAAAAATGTGGATAATCATAATATATCTGTTAATGAATTCCTTCATTCACAATCCATAATATGCTAAATATTATGTTCCACATATGTCACTTTTGACAAGATGAAGATATAGTGACTTTTATTAAACATTGGTTATTAATATTTTTTAATAATTTTTATGTCTATAATCTCGATATAATAGTAAAAATATAGAAATTGGAGCATAATTAAATGGGTCACTAACTTTATTAGCCACTCACCTGTTAGATTAATATTGGGTACTTTCTAAACTTCTCTCCGAACATCGACGGAACGTCCGTAATAGATAGGAGTTGGTTGACTTGGCTGTATCCTATACCTATAGAACGTGCACCCCACACAACAGCGTCATTAATGTCTTCTGCATATTCTATCTCATGGGATGGGACATAGCATTTATTACCACATGATTTGCACATGGATGTCCATCTCGAAGAAAACCTAAACCGCGTTTCATATTGAAACTCAAACTCCCGCATGGTAAATTCATTACGGTGCTTCTCCAGATTTTTTATCTGTCGCAGTACATGTGTTATGTTGACTATCCTATTCCCTGGAATTAATGTTTCAAGTGATGTGACATTTTCATCCTTTTCAACAACAAGATCTGGTAGATCATCTTCTTTGTCATCTGCACCATGTCTACAGTAATGTTCATCCCCATCTGAAAGGCGTGTTTCAGTAAGGAAGGGCGTTAGAAATATCTCCCAAGCTATCTATATTGTTTGAATCTTGTGATCTAAAAAAATAAAAGCATAAAATCTTTAGAAAAGTTTTATAATATTTGTATTATCATATGGCGTAATGAATACTTATGTATTTAACACAAACGGGTAGTAAGACACAGTACTAATAAATAAATAAATAGTTATTTGTCAGTAAGTGTTACGTTAAAGTATCAATTTGATTATACACACACACAAAAAAGCTTTTGATAGCCATTTAAGTTTTAATTTTAAATTGGTAATATAAATTTGCATTATTTTTACTATTTGGCATGTTAACTACATGGTTTGAAAGACTTTTTTTACTCAATTTAGATTAAATAAAACTTGGGTTGACTGTATCAGTTGCCTAAAATGGCGTGGTGGAGAAATAAAGGGTTATATAGGTGTGTACCCTCTAATTCAGATACCATTCATGATCATGATATAAAACGCGGTCCCCCAATTGTTCAAGGATGCTGTATAAAATGCAATCTAGACATAACATTCGTGTAACATGCCACCGCCACACTTGTGTTAGGGTTAGGGCGCAACAAGTCACGCGCATCCTTGTAATTGATGAACATAACCTCATAATTAGGGGGCGGATTTTGCCCTAAATGCCTTTTTAATTCCTATGCTTTGAAAAGTAGGCTTTTGAGGTATAAGTTTATTTTCGATGATTGCGAGGATAATGTGATAACTTTTATAGTGCCTATAAATGCCTATTTCACTGTTTAGTGCCTATTTTATAAATGGGAGCCTTAAAGTTCCTTTTTCTATCTCTCTCTTCCTTCCACCCTATTTTTTTATATCTAAATAATTGCGGCTACCCCTCCCCCTCTCCCTCCTCCATCACTCCTTAAGTTACTCCACGTGGATACTCGTGATAGGTAGGAAAAACCCACGTGTCCAGTGGTCTGATAGGTTCAGACTGGTCAGTCTGGCAACAAAGATTTTCTTCTAGCGCACAACAGTGTCAGTTCATTCAGTGGTTGTGTATATTACGCTGTTGTTAGATGTGCAT
>CABFOV010006536.1:0-34074 GCA_902141375.1 Timema poppense | reverse complement strand
CATTTATAGTGTGGTCGCCAGGAAATGTCGGGGACAAACATCTGTTGACTGATTCTGACTCAGTTCTTTCCGTTGATTACAACTCTGTCCCTCTGTCCCTCTGTCCCTCTGTCCCTCTGTCCCTCTGTCACTCTGTCGCTCTGTCGCTCTTTCACTCTGTCCCTCTGTCACTCTGTCACTCTGTCACTCTGTCACTCTGTCCCTCTGTCCCTCTGTCCCTCTGTCGCTCTGTCGCTCTGTCGCTCTGTCGCTCTGTCGCTCTGTCACTCTGTCACTCTGTCACTCTGTCACTCTGTCCCTCTGTCACTCTGTCACTCTGTCCCTCTGTCATGTTACTTTACTATCAAAAGATATAATGTACTGATTGACACGTATACTATGTTCGGTCTAGCCTATAAATATATGCTAACACCCACTCACGAGAGAAGCTTTTCCATGTTGAACTTTACAAAGCACCGCCTGAGGATCTTGGTCTTTAGCAATCATTTAGAATCGTTTATGTTAATGAACTTTGATTCGGATGAACTAATTAATACAATTGCCGAAACAAGCAAGCAGTTGGAAAATAAACTGAACTCATAAAAGTATAAAATAATGACTATTTTTATGTGATCATGATTTGTGTTAGTATTTGTTAGAATATAGTAATTCGCTCCTAAATACCTAGACTGTACATTGTTGCACTCTGGTGGTAATCTTATTAGCTATTGTAAATCGAATGGGTCTTGTTTTGTGAATAATCTCTATTTTGTTAATTGTTGTAAAAATAATGAAGAATCATCACCACCAATAATTCTACTAAAAATTCGTTTCTTTAAAGATCAAAATACACTTTTAAAGGATATGGTCCAGGATTAGTTACTAATGCGTTGTTGGTTCTCTAAGGATAAAACGAATCAGTTTCGTAGTATTTTGTTTCTCGAGTTATCCATACTGCCGGGGTTGTTAACGTCTTAGAAAGTTATTTTTCATGAGAACATTAAGTTTAGTGTCATAGTATTTGAGTGAACATTCTCACGTGAACATTCATGTTTATCAGTTAAACGAAAAAGTGAAGTTTCAAGTAATTCTACGTAAGTGAGTTTATTTACTTAATATAGTTAGTTTCTGTAAGAATAGACCTTGATCTTAACCTTGAACTTTAGTCAAAATGTCGGAAAAGATCGACGTGTCAAGCGTTAATAAATTTAATGATAGTAACTACCAGCAGTGTAAGTTCCAGTTGACATGCGTTCTACGCGTCAAAGGTATTTTCAAAATCGCAAAAGGTGAGGAAGCTATGCCTACTGAAAATGCAAATAAGGCACTCGACCTATGGGAGCAAAGGGACACCGCAGCTATGGAGCACAATCAGATCGTCCTGTGAAATTCCAAGCAAACTAGATAATAAGATAGTACATGGGCGTTTCTATCACTACCAGTGGAGCTCGGCTGACTCACTGGCTCAACGCATCGCCAAAGTGGAAGCTCTTGCCCGACAAATAAAAGAGGTCGGAGATTCAGTCAGCGATCTAGCTATCATGACCAAGAGCTTGAGTAGTATAACTCTGAAATATAAAAGTTTCAGACAGGCCTGGCTTTCCATGAGTGAGGACAAACAAACCATCGCCAATATGACATCCCGTCTGATTTATAAAGAGAGCCTGACTGAGGCGGAATAGCAAGAAACTGCCTTAGCTTCCATAGCTAACCGAGTAACTAGATCTCGTGGACATAAATCACAATTTTATGAAGCAGGAAAACAAAGTAACCAAACCATAAGAAAACTTACCGGTTATAACTGCCAACGTAAAGGTCACCCTGCCCGTGATTGCCGGAGTTAGAAGAAAAATCGACCAGTTTCTGATAAAGGCAAAGCAAACCATTCAAATTTTTCTGCCTATAATGTTGAGGAAGCAAATGCATGTATTTATTTTTCTGACGAGAATACTTGGACCTTGGATAGTGGGGCTTCCAGTCATGTGACATTGTACAGAGACTACTTTGACAAGTTTGAAGAGGTTAATGATGGTTCTTCTGTGCGTCTTGGTGACAACCACAAGCTTTTTGTCAGAGGGTGATGATTCGGAAGTTACTAAATGGTCAGTGGTGTGACGCGGTCATTAGAGACGTCCTATTTGTTCCGTACCTGATAAATAACCTCATGTCTGAAGGAAAAATCACCAAGCCAGAAATGAAAATGGTTAAATCGGACAATTTTGCTGAAGTTTTTGAAAAAGGAAAGTTCGTCGCTTGTGGTGAACGCCAGCAAAATAACCTGTATAAAATGCTTTTTCAGACTCTAACCTCAAATGAAGCCAATTCTGTCACTCAGACTAGTTCAAAGCTGTGGCACGAACGCCTCGGCCACATCAATGTTAGAGCTTTGAAGGAGTTAGTCTCAAAAGGCTTAGCCGAGGGTGTAGACAATGTATTTTGTCCTGGCTGTGCATATGGAAAGAACCACACGCTCCCGTTGAACAACCCAACCCACCAGAAGATGAAGGTTGGTGAGTTAATATACAGTGATCTTGGTGTCATGCCAGTCGAGTCTGTAGNTTTGTCCTGGCTGTGCATATGGAAAGAACCACACGCTCCCGTTGAACAACCCAACCCACCAGAAGATGAAGGTTGGTGAGTTAATATACAGTGATCTTGGTGTCATGCCAGTCGAGTCTGTAGAAGGAGCTAAGTACTTTGTTACTTCCAAAGATGACTACTCTGGATATAGAGTAGTATCTTTCATTAAACATAAAAGTGATAAACTACAATGTTTTTAAGATTTTTGTAAGATTGTAGAAACAAAATACAAGTGAAGTGTGCAAATACTCCATACAGACAATGATATAGAGTACATAAATGTGGAATTTCAGGATTTTCTTGCTTCAAAAGGGATCATTGCTGAGATAATAGCACCATACACACCCGAACAAAACTCTCGCTCAGAGAGAGAGAGAGAGATGCGCACGAGTGTAGAGAGGGCCCGGGTGATGCTTTGCAGCAGTAACCTCCCTCAAGAGCTTTGGGCGGAAGCTGTAAATAGCGCTGTATTCATATTAAACCGTACGCCTAGAAAGCAGGCACATAACTCCACACCCCTGGAACTGTGTACTGGCAAAAAGCCTCAGTTGTCACATGTAGGGATGTTTGTATGTGAAGCCTATTGTAACATCACATTGCAATGTGTTACAATAGGACCCGCCCCATGCTGACTTTAACTCATAGCTTTCAGTAAATCATACTACCCGTTCAAATTATACCGACACTATTTGGATCCTTACAATGGTAATCTTCTCTATTGTATGTTCACGTAGGTTAATAAGACATAATAAAACAATGCTGAACAATATATTTTCACTACATAATCCAATTCAATATAATTAAACCGTTCATGTACTTACCAATTGAATCTGCTTACACTAGTAACCACCAAGGCTGGCCTACACCTGGCATCCTAAATTGACGAGTGGGCCGAGCGAGCTACGATGTTCCTACAAGACGTCCTGACACTCTGTCCTGTTATACTAACATGTAATGGGCCGTCCAACATTGAAGACGACTAGAGAATAACTATTCACCTGGCCTCTGAGGGTAGGAAGATGAACTACCTTCAAAACATCAGATGATTGAGAAATAGGCTGAAAATCTGATGGAGCAGTATCAACAAGGGTGTACGTGACTTTTTGAAGCCACCGTTGACGTCACCAAGCGTGTGTTGTGTTCTCCCACCTTCCCTCCCTTGCGACGAAACCCCACTACATAATAGGCTGTGCATGTGTGCCAAAATGACTATCTTGATAACCACGACCGACGTAGGATCATTGTCTTGGACCTGGACAATGGCAGGCTAAACATTTATATTGTATCGGAATCATAACTATGGCGATTCATTTAATGGACTATGATATATTTTCAACTTTTTGTAGTATACAAAAAGTAATATTCTTTTTTCTAAATCTAACTATCTCTAGCGGATAATTCTATATAAAATGAAACTCTATATTTTGTATGTCGCCACTTGGGCAGTAGAGTCTTTTTGAAGAATTCAATCATGTAGATAGCCACAATTATTAATTGTTTTAAATTTGAATCGAGTTAAATTTAATGTGTTTGAAATTGTGGATAATAGTATTTATATTTTGTAAAAATCGAGGTGACATTTCTTAATATTATTTGCATATCGAAATATCGTAAAGTAAAGTAACCTTCATTATTATTTTAGTATTAAGTATGAATTAATTAACTTTGGCATATTTAATAATCTTTTTCCAAAATTTGTTCTAAATAGGATATTTACATTATTGTTTATTAACGGAAATAGTGTATAGTTTCCTAGTTCTGAGTCGAGATCAGATAGTCCCGGGGGAGTTGTCAGCCAAACTCCAATGTTATGTAAATTCTCTTGTATAGGATTTACTGGTAAAGGTAACGTAATTTGAAGCCTTTGTTCTTTGTATATAAAGAAACTTTTGTGACAGTTTCAAGGTGCCCATTAGGCCCTTATATAGAAGTTATGTATCATACAGATGGATGATATTATTATTAATCTATTGTATTAAATTCTACCCGTAATGTTGTTCTGTCTCTTAAAGACTGAACCATCAGAAGAGTGAATAGATTACAAGTTTATATCTTTCTTATAAATACCCGCGCAACTTTAATTATATAAAGTTGTTGTATATAAGTTTGATTTTCAACATAACTCATTATGATATGAGAACATGTATAGTTTTCTGCTCTGTTGTTATTGTTTTGAATAAACCGCTCATATTGTTGATTTTAAATATTGCTAATAATTTCCCTTGTCACGTGTTCCTTAGATTTCACCCACTCCCTTTTATTATATTCACTGGTAGTAATTAAAAGGACTCAGAGGGGGTGCAAAACGGAATAAATAAGTCGGACAGGAATCAAAGAAGATTATACTTACTGGATATGATGGAAATTCTACCAACTACAAGCTGTACGATCCCGACACAAAGAAAATTATTATATCAAGAAATGTTCTCTTCAATTAAACATAATAAGGTTTTGAAAAACCTATCCACTACCAACCTACGAAAATTGACTGTGACGAAGAAGCTGAAGTCGAGAGACAAGAAGACTACGAGACTAAGAAGGCTACGAGACTAAGAAGACTACGAGACTAAGAAGACATCCCCAGAGCCAGAGCCGGGTGAGCCACCAGATAAAATTCTTCAAAAGGACGAATCACACAAAATGTCCAGGCCTACTCATAACCTCAATCCTCGTAGTGTATTGAAGCCGCCAGCAATATTCACTGAGAATCTTCCCCGAGTTGAGGAAGATACTCCTAGTACCTATTCTGAGGCTGATACATGCCCGGAGAGACTCAAGTGGGAAACTGCTATGAAAGAGGAAGTTAACACCTCAGAGAAAAATGCCACATGGGCAATAGTATCATACCTGAAGGGAATAAACTGCATTCCTTAATGGAGATCTTGAAGAGGAGATATACATGAGACCTCCAGAAGGAATACAGGTGGATTCAAATGTTGTTTGTAAGCTCAATAAGAGTCTTTACGGTCTGAAGCAATCGTCACGTTGTTGGAACAGAAAGTCTGAACAATTCATAAAGAATGTTGGCTTCAGGCAATTTAATGGGAATAGGTGTATCTACAAATTCTATGTTAAGAGGAATCGTGTCTTTCTAATCCTTTTTGACGACGATGGTCTTGTGATGGGGCCGAATAAAACATCATGCAACGTTGTAATCAATGAGTGACAGAAGGGTTTTGAGATCACGACATCGTCATTAGAATCCTTTGTGGGGATGCAGATACGCTACAACAGAGAAGATGGTACACTCTTCATTGGACAATCAGCCTACATACACCAGATTGCCAAAAGATTCAATCTCCAGGACGATAATCCTTGTAGCGTGCCTGTGGATTCCAATATTTGGTACGGTCAGACACACCGAGGAACATACAGACACACCGAGGTACTAACAGAATTATACAGACAAGTTACACCTCTTGGGTTCGGAGGTAAATTAAATATTAATATTCAACATATTCTCAAAGTCGAATTATTTCAAAATTACAGTAGGTATTATCTCTTTATATGAGACAATGAAAATAGATAATGGTGAAAAAGAATAAAGTCTGTTGTAAACAAAACTATATTAAAATAATATTGAAGACATACACAATTAAAACTGTAGTCAAATAAAAAACTATAACATTAATTTTATATATATGTATGGGAACTCCCCTTTTAGGGAGGTCCAATAAATTCCAGAGGGGTCTGGACACCCATTTCTACTCCCTTCAGACTACTTCACCTAGGGACATTTATTTTCTATTTTGGCCCTATCCTTAAATTTAAGGGTAGTTACAAATAAGAAATTATTTTTATTTCCAAATTTTTGGAAAATCGTTTTAACAATTTTGTATATAGTTGATATCTGGAGAGTGTTTAACATGACAAATAAAACTGTATACTCGTTTTTCGAAGAAAATATTTATTTTGGTATTTTGGTGGTACTCTTTAATCTCTTTGCAGTGGAAAATGATAACTTTCACGTGGATATAATATAAAAACAATCTTCACAACAACCTGTGTCTTTCACTTTAACTTTTCATGCAAAAATTGAAATGTTCACAGTGGCGAGATCTTATTTTGTTTCAAATGCATGGATAAGGTATCTCCTATTTTCATTAATTTGATTCTGTGATCAATACTGTTGGAGTATTTCCTCACATACTTTGTCCAAGGATGAGATAAATGTCAGTTTTGAACGTCAGCATTTTTATGTCATATTTTAAATTACTCTTTTATCTTCCTTAATAATGTTGTTTTGATTATTAATTCTTCAATTTAGATTATTTAAGCCCTTCAGGCCCTTTAAAATTTAATATTTTATTTTATATTAATGTGCTGACTGGGTAAATTGGACAGTGAAAAAGCAAAAGGCTTAGGTCAGCAGTTTGGTTTCATTCCAATAAATCTCCAGGTTTCGAATGAGAACACTTTTCAACCAATCAGAAGACTAAGATATAAACTACATTATTACTATAGGTCTAGATTACCGTTTCATATAAGTACGTAAGCAGAGAAGTTTACAGGGGGTTTCTCGGAGATACAAAGCGCGGGGAACACTCGACACACACACGCGCGCCATGTCCATGTGGACACAGGACGTGCAAGGCGATTATAATGATTGTATCCAGTAACACAGACGCTCCATGACGACGTGGACGTGTGAGGCACGTGCAAATGGAAAATATAACAACGATTTGATCAAATACAATATTATACGTATACATATGTCAAGTATGTATGAGGTGTTACAAGAATAAAATCCAAACACATCAATCAGTCCAAGTGTACACATTTATTAAAGAAAGGGTTTTATTATTGATGGCATAATGTATTGATCATTGACATTAATAATACCCATGAGAGCTTGTTGTGGGACATGGACCAAGGAGATAATCGTAGCAGCGTCGTAGTCATAAGTTGAGCTTAATCCAAGGATGCACACGAGATGACAACCCCTGTCTCTCAGTCGAGAGGTTAATAACACACCAACAGGATCGTAGTAACTGTGGGGAAGGTGTCGTGGATTGTCATAACCGGCTTCCCAACTAAGGGACCAACCAAGCTCGTCCTAAGATTAATGTTCCCTTCATAAAGAAAATTTAAATAAATTCAAATTGTGTAAATAAAAAGGGAACTTAAAATTCTGTACAAAAGTAAAAGTCAATAAGAAGTGTGTTGTCGTTTTTATTGAATAAGAAGTTAAAATTGTGGAGTGGTCTTTGACAATGCATCACTCATGTCATCTTTGACACATAATCCATGTTAATTTTTGGTTTCGATGGCAATAAATGCTAAAAATCTGGTCTGTTGAAGAAACAGGAAACTTTGTAATCCAATCCAAGCTTTGGTTTATAATTCCCCCTTGTCTGAATGAACCATGGATTAACCAACATTAAAGAAAAGACATCAATGGTAAGTTATGAATACTTTCTCTGTTAATAATAAATCAGATCCGCTTTATCGTGTTGCATGATGTTCTCATAACATTATAAATTGTTCATAATTATATTCAATTAATAGAAGATATCCATCATAGGATAGTGTCGCTTTGTATTGTAAGTTTGTGATAAGGTTCCCTGGGAAGAGAGAATCCATTCATATATTGTAATTTTCCTGAAATATTACATTACACTCACCATTACGCATTTCTCAGCAGAGCAAGTATATCCCTTTTCAATTTTGGAAGCTATTTTAAAATTCATGGAACATGCCTGAATATGTCTAAGTGTACCTAATCATACCTGATCATATCTCAACATGCTTGTACATGTCTGATCTGCCGAATTATGTCTTGTCATGTACTGACCCGTCAATCCAAGATAATGGATCGATCAAAAATGGCAGAACCGAATTGGTCACCTTTATATCCGATGACTCGACCCCTATATGAATCTATATGGACATGTCTACACATGTCTAGACCTTATTATATTCTATAATATCCAATCATGACCAAATATAATCGATCGCGACTTGTCATGACAAATCATGCCTAAACCAGTTAGGATCTATTTATGTATGCAATTTATTCCTTTTTCTTACCCGTTGTCTCTGCTACGCCAGCTTTTGTGGCTGGTCACCTTTTTGATACTACTAACTTTATTTTGACGTAAATATCCCCACATTTAAGAGTGTTTGAACTGGTTTTATGACCAGATTTCTTTTAAAGGCTATGCAATTTAATCCTTTTCTTTCCTTTCGACTCCTGCCACATCAGTTTTTGCAGAAATATCACCTTTTTGATACTACTACTGAGTTGTTTTGAGCTTGTTTGAACTGGTTTTATTACCTAATTTCCTGGTTAATTTATGCAAATAAGGTCCCATTTCCTCTACTACCCCCTGATAACACTCTCTAGTCCGTCTTCTTCAGCCTTTTATATTATTTTCCATTATTTTTATTTTTTAATAATTTTGCGTTGCAGGTTTCATTTCACCCTCTAATCTTTCACACCTTTTTTTAAAAGCTTTTCAACCCTTTTTTGGTTTATTTTCTACCTCACGCCACATGCAGACTTAATAACATTAATTTAAATACAAACGCTGCTGAAATCTTCTTTCTTTTTATCTCCTCATTGATTTATCTCCCAACTTATCGAATTCAAAATGGTGAATTCCTCTATTTAACCCTCCTACCTTTGTGAGAATTCTATATCGCATAGCTCAAAATGTAATATGGTTTTCCATTTTCTTTCCAAGCAAATGTCAATGCAATTCACTTACCCACTGCATTCTAATCTACAAGCGTCACAACACAACTACCAAAGCCCTAACGGAAAATCCGTACTGCCTCCCATAACATTACATCCCCTTTACCTCCTCATCATCCTGCTCTCCCACTAGCCAACTTCTTGGCAACCCATACCCCTCAAACCCTACGATAAGGTTGGGTGAGAAGCAAGAGACAAAAAGGAAGAGAGGATGCAGGTACCCGAACAGTAAGGATTGCGAGACATACAATATGATCTTGAAGAGGAAAATAGAGAAGACGGATTATGAAGAAGAGGACAACACGGACGATGGAAATTTCAAATTGGGAGGAAACGGGAAGAGAGTAATCAAAGGAACAGGTGAAGGTAATTACGTCGGGATGCGAAAAGAGAGAGAACTATGTAGGAAGAGGCTAAGTATGGGCAGATCGAAAGAAGCAGAGGGCCGGAGCCTGACCCTTGATGGTAGTTAGAGGATGCCAGTGGTGAAGAACTACTGGTGATGGAATATAGAGGATGCCAGTGGAGAAGAAGAAGTAAGAAGATGAACGGCTGGAACTACCTCTCCACTCGATGGGCTCCCTCACTTGGGGACAAGTGAGTGTAGGGTCTGAGTGGTCGGGCTTCTGGACCGTCAGGGATCCTTTCCGTCAGTTGGTGACAGCTGAATGGTAGGGAGGGCCTAGGACCATACAAAAGAATGGAGCAAGAAGTTCTAATTTTAGCTAGGTTAAGTTAGATGTAAGGAAGAGGATGCAAGAGAAGTCACAAGAGGGTAAGAAGGTAGGATTGGGCAAGATATCACTGAAGAAATCTGGATAGTCGTACCGGAGGCCAGTCGAGTGGGAACTTAGCTGAGGTGACCGGTACGACGGGAAGACCCCTGATTACAGGTGATAAGGTTTTATACGTTGAACCACTAATAGTTTAAGGTTAGCAGTAGTAGAGTAGTAAGGATAGGGGGTAGTACTTGGATTACTTAGATATAGTTAGTAGATAAAATAGGTTAATAATGGCACAAAGTGGATCGCTAGAGGTAGGCTGGAAGCTACATCCAGTAGGGCGCCTCCCCAAGTGGCGGATAGGGGGACGCTCGTCACCGCCACTGGGAACCACGGCTCTGAAAACATGGTCCCAGGCGGTCGAGGAGCTAAGTGACGGCGAAGGGTACCAAGGAAACAAAATACCCGGGCCGGACCAGTAGCGAGGAGCAAAGGAAAGAGGAATATAGCCTCAATGTTAATTACCGGGGTTTCATTATGATAAATAAAAAGAAAGGAAATATTGTGAAAGTAGAATATAAGAAGAAGTATAATGAAGGATAACAGGGCTTGGATTAAATATAAGGTGCCAGGCCAATAAATATAAAGGCTAAAAAAAATATTCACCTGATGACACGTCTTTACAACACCAGCTCATCGAAGAGGGAGCCCATATCATGCCTTGAAGCAGGTTTACACAGGCATGGTGAAATCTCTCTCATTAGATAACGTCATACCAAGCGCATATGTTTACGAGGTCAGCTAGTTCAGATAGGCTTTTGGTAACCTTTGGAAAATAAACTATCTCATCACTCTCCTCCGCTTGCCAGCCTTTACCGCCTTCTTTAAAGTTAAACATTACAATAATCAGACACTTATAAGAGTCAAGATACATTTACCTTAACATGCATCCTTCGACATTTAATCATGATACAATCATCAATACATATGACACATTTATCGAAATTATAAGACATAGGATCATTATTCATTGATCGTGGCTTGTACTCGAACATATTCAGAGCTAGCCCAACCAAACCAAAGCCTCTGAATTTGGCCCATATAGAAAATGAACTTAGAACTTGGCATGACAGCATTGGTTAATGTCCTGGTAGAGACGATCTCTTACCCACCGTGACATCTGGTTTATAACAGACTCCTATCCAGCCCTCTTGCTACCCTGCCCATATGTCCTGTCATCGCCCTCCCTGCTCCTCAAATTCTATCATACTGTGCAGCATACTTGTATGACAAAGGATCGGTGTCCATGGATGATGACTTGATCTCAAAAATATTGAGACCCAATCTAAGCTAGCTTAACATTAACCTAACCTAACTTTACCTAACTTAACCTTACCAAACCAGCACATCAATTTATCCAGATGGGGTAGCTTCATACATTGAATGAATTCAACTCTCTAACCTTATATTAATGACGAGGATCAACATTTATTTTTATTGACTTGATCTTGAACATGCTCATACCTAGCTAAACTAACATACGAATACATTCACAGAGGGTAATTTTGAACTTTGAATAAATTCGATACTCTAATCTTACATTAATGATGGTGTAGGTATATATCCTGGTGAAACCTAGCTATCACGCGCAGTGACCCCTACTTCATTAAGACTCAGATTCTATTCTAAATATATTATTCATACCAGCCGGATGTTCATATTAATGACGTTGAGTCCGGAAATGCCTTGGATTGAGAATTATTTCACAAAAATTTGAAAAGTTTGTTAAATAAAATTCAGACTAGGCTAGACTTAAACAATATTTCTCAACCAACTTGAACCGACTTCAACAACTATCAATAGATTTTAACAGACTACATGAGGCTTCGACTGACGTTACCAAATCTCAAACAGACTTTAAGAGATTTCCCCATACGGCAGTATATTATTTATATTATAAATATTCCATTGTGTACACTTCATATGAATGTCCAGTTATACTTAATTTCAGTCCCATACATTAACTAATTTAGCTTAACAATGGTACGGGAAAAGCATAAAGTACCAGTTTCAACCCTTTTAGCTCGTGAACTCTAAGGATATGCAGTAATTAAATCACTATTTATATCGTCTACAACTGTTAAAATTGTTCAATAAAACTTTGGTGGTTGAATGACCTTAAGAAACATAAAAAGTGTAAATACTTATTGAACATTAGGGATAAGAACACCACTTACAGTCGAGCAAATAATATGGTCCAAGAAACGGCAATGTGTGTTAGCCCTCAGTGGGCTATGACATTTTCTTTGTTTTAAAAATAAAATAGCGAGACTATATATATATATATATATTAAATAACTCCTTTAAGCAAATTATGTTTGGATACTAATTTAAATGTGTTTAATTGAGTTTAGTGACATACTACTACAGCTCTAGGTTTGAGGCTTTTTTTAATAAATAGTGTGTTATTTTAATCGAACATATAGTTCAAGATGTTTGGCAAAAGATATTAAGAATATATTTCACTTGATTTAAATTTAAGATAGTAACTATTTCAAAATTATTATTTGCTGCTTTGGTGTTGATAAACGATAGTATTATATTCAAACTAAGGGTAAAAAAGTATCCTACCGTTTGGGAAGGACATTCCATCACTGCCGATAACGGAGGGAGTGAGCAGGACCAGCAGAGTCTGAAGTAGCCAAAGCATTCTACACCTGTTCCCAGCAACCTTCAGAACAGAAAGCAGAACAGAACTACATACTCGTACATATGGTCACATACAACCAGTGGCGTAACATCAACAGCGAGAGTGCTGGCGGAACATTTGCTAATGGGCCCTGAAAACAATGACTGTTTACTAAAAGTGAAATTGCCAAATAAATTAATTATAAGCTTATCTGACAATGTAGCTTATAATTTTATTTAATAACACATAATATTAGGACTTTTATGTGTTTATATTGTATATATTTTGTAAAATATTATCTAAAAGAAATGTTTAAATAATAATATAAAGACATATCAACTTTGTCAAATATTCCCGGATGGGATAAAAATTAGTTGTTAATTTTATTTTTGTATTTATTTGTATAAAGTGGGTTCCAATTTACCTATAATATACCATTCCAACATAAAATTTTCAAAATCCTTATTAATAATTATTATTGATGGTGTAATCAACTGACATCCATAGTTACAAATCCTTAGGAAAGGAAAATATTATCAACTAAAGCCTTTACTTCTAAAAGAAATAGTCACCGATTAATATAACAAGAAAAGTAGTCAACACTCATAAATCAAAAACAAGAATTGAAATGAAATGTTTATGTCTTTAATAATAATATGTCATTTGAAACTATATACACTCCGATTTTAACTGTATTTAATTTCTATTTAATTGTTTACAATATGTTTGTATTTAATTCACACGCTAGTTGATTTTCAAATTAAAAACTATCAAATCTTGACATCATTTCATCTATTATTTTGATTCGTAAATAGTTCGTTATTAATTTTATTTTAATTTCTAGAATTACTTCCGATGTTGTCACTCTTACTGGCGGAGTAAAAAATAATATAAGTTAAGTATAAATACCCGGTTAAGTAGAAATATGTGATTAAATTAGAATAATTGGTGTAACGAGCTACATGTAACAAGTTCAAACAAATGGAGTAACACTTACCCTCTGCCCTGTTGGACACTAATACTGGTGCGCGCTTCCACTGACCTCCTCTCTCTAACATACAATTCCATAGACTGAACGGAGGCGTGTTCCTACTTTCGGCTCGAAAAAAAAGCCACGCCCGAGAAAAACAAGTGAAGGCGGCTCTGCGCAATTAGTTGTTTCTTCCACCTGGATAATTCTCGGATCTTCTTCTAGTTCCCTAAGTGACTGGCAGAATCCCCGCTTCGTCCCTCCCACTCCGCCTTATTCTCCCTTTCCCCTCCTTCATTCCTTACCTTCTGTGGACATGCCAGTTCGTTTGCTCACTATATATTGGGATGTTTCACTAGTATCGTTACTCATTGTACCGTATGCTTGTAGAAGGTCAACCTTTCACTAATTGTATGATTCTTTCTGAGCTAGACAGGGCACTAGCACTTATCTATGTTCTATTTACTTTATGCTGTACGCGAATCATTGTAGTTGTAATGTATTTGCTTGGGTAATGCCCTGGAAGTTGTCACTATTGGACAGCTTGTTGTATTAATATATTCACCTTAAAGCTCCTGTTAAAATAGATATTTATATTAGTTATAGCATAGAGTCCTTGCTGGATATTCATAACGTAGGCTCAGCGAAGTTTATATGTTGTTGGAATCTCCCTATTTAATAGTAAAGTTTTACTTTGACCTCTCTATAATATTTATAAATTATAACGGAGCTTTATTCTGTATCTGAGTCCTCGAACTTGTGAGCTGGCCGTACTAAAGATATGGTGATTAGCCATTGCTTGGTAACAAAATTAACTAAATCATTCTAGTCAATTTCACCTTGTGAAATATTTTGTTGGATTATGGAAGTGTTTCTAATTTAAACTTTTTAGTTAATTTAACCTTTAGTGAAATATTTTGTTGGATTATGGAAATGTTTCTAATTTAAACACTCTAGCCAATTTCGTCTTAAATGAAATATTATGTTGGGTAATGCTAATGCTTCTGATTTAAACATATTAGTCAAATTCATATTTTATGAAAAGTTATGGATAGTAGTAATATTTGTAATAAAGGCAATATAGCCAAATTCGTATCCATGCGATATTATATTAACGTCGTGGTTTCTAATAAGGGCAGTTAACCCCATGTTAACGTTTGTAGAACATTGTGCATTATACTAATGTATGCGACCCGATACGTTCTAGTCCATATCGATACCATAAACCTTTGCACGTCATATCTTATATGATTATTTTGATAATTTGTCACTGTGCATTTTGTGCCTAATAAAATACTGTTGTTCTCTTGTAACCTTCCTGGCTATTATTTCTGGGACATAAAGGTGGTTACATTGGCAACGTAGCTACTTCTCTTATTGAAGACATTTTAGCTATTTGCGATCTCCAACTGGCCCTGAATCACGTGAGCTGAGCACTGGAGTAAAAGGTCATATCATTGTACAGACGTTCCAGGTCTTCGTTTAGTTCTTCATCAGTTGTCATTTTACGATTGTGGGGTGCAGCCCGGTAAAGTTATCAGTGAGCTCATTTAAACATTCAAAAGTCTCTGGAGTTCCATTAGCTCTGTCAAAGGTATCTTTAAATACGTACTTCAGTTTGAAAACGATGTTCCGCATTGTACCAAGTCACTTAATCCATCTTCTTCTCCATCCTTTGATGTGTAGTCCACGGCAGTCAGTTGGTTCGGTAGACCATCGGATAGATCATAAGGGGTCGTTAAACGGATGGGGATGGGGAACTGATGTGAATAACAAGATTGAAGTTGATGAGGTTGAGTCGGAAGATATATTTTGGATATATTTAACAATACAAGGTTGATGGTGCACTTTACATTTTAATACAAAATATAATTACGTTAGAATTTAGATATCAAATAATTTTGAATTTTATTTACTGCCCCATGGGGGACCCCTTTTCCTTCCACCTATCTTCCTGATGTCAAATAGCGTATCCGAACTCCGGATAGCACGTCCTGCTGCTTTACGTGCTAATCGGGAAGTCGGTTTGATCAACACTTCCCTTTACCTTTATATGAAACGACAGTTCCCAAAACTACGCCCTGGTCGGCTAGCTGTTCGCGCCTAATTTCCCCATTCCTAAAACTACGTCCTGGCCTGGCTAGCTGTTCGCGCCAAATTTCCCCATTCCTAAAACTACGCCCTGGCCGGCTAGCTGTTCGCGCCAAATTTCCCCATTCCCAAAACTACGCCCTGGCCGGCTAGCTGTTCGCGCCAAATTTCCCCATTCCCAAAACTACGCCCTGGCTGGCTAGCTGTTCGCGCCAAATTTCCCCATTCCTAAAACTACGTCCTGGCCGGCTAGCTGTTCGCGCCAAATTTTCCCATTCCTAAAACTACGCCCTGGCCGGCTAGCTGTTCGCGCCTAAATTTCCCCATTCCTAAAACTACGCCCTGGCCGGCTAGCTGTTCGCGCCAAATTTCCCCATTCCTAAAACTACGCCCTGGCTGGCTAGCTGTTCGCGCCAAATTTCCCCAGTCCACATGCATCTCACATCTTCCAGGTACAAACAGATTAAAACAGCACGATGCTTAGTAAAGAGTGAATAGTAAAAATAATAAATTAAGATTAAGTTAAAATCCAAACAATGACTTTATAAGAATGAAAAATTATAGATTCAAAAGCTAATAGCCTAGAAATTAAGTTAATGAAATTAAATTTAAAATATATATTGCTTACAACCTTTACTATGGTTGGTCAGCTTTTAATTAACATAAGGCCTCACATTTTATTATGATTAAACATTTTAACTGACTCATTTGGTCATATTAAATACAGAATAAACTAGGCCTAACTGATTAGATAGTAATAATATGCCATAAGGACGGTATTCTCAGTATCTTGATAATTTTATTTAATTTCTAATAAACTTAAGAGGGGAAATTTGTAAAATTATATATCAATTGTTATTAAATTTCCTTGAATAGTGTAACTGCTGGGCACTTGCAAGCCTGTTAGATCAATAATGAATTTAGGTGTTCCACGAATATTACTGTATTAAAATAATAGAATAAACAATGGAAACCAAATATGTAAATAAAATGGTCGAGGGCTAATAGAATAAAACCCTGCCCACTTAATAGCATTCATAATTCCCTGATCCTCGCATGGCTCAACAGCTGATTGTTTTACTTATTCTTACATACGCAACTGGGCGGCTTTCATCAGATCAACATTTTGTGAATGTTACAAGTTTGAGACATCTTCCACTGACTTCAAAATATTTGAGAAAATTGCGAGAATGAACGCACTTTCAAACCTTTCCAATTTTTGTTTTAATTACTTTTACACTTGAAGTCTCCTCTTTGTTTTAGATCATTACATTTAAGAATTACCTTTAAGAATTGTGTAAAGCTGGCTTTTCCCTATAAAGTATTTATGGCATCAATGATATCTCCATAGTCATTTCTGTCAGGGAAAATATCGCACATGAACTTCATTGTTTTGTACAACAATGTTTTGTTAGCAGGCATGTAAAAGGACTGAATGAGCTGCTCCTGGCTGACCTACAACTCAGCACTGCAACTCAGCGGGATCACACCATCATCACCTCCACTCCAAGCTCAAATCATTGGCATTGGTTGTACTATTTGATTGTTCGTATTCCCCAACTCCTTTTCTCAAAGTCTTGTGGTAGTTTTAAAACGTATACAGCTAGTCACCCGCTAATAATAAAAACACAGAATACGTTATATCACTCTAATAAGCTGGCGTATTTTAGATTACCGAAGACTCCCACACGACTCTACTTCGAGCTGGTGCTAGATTGGATCATGTCTGACGGAATATTCGGCTGACCCGGACGAGGATAGCCCCTTGCCACCCAGAGGATCAAGCTTACTAGAATGTATCGTATGATGTCAACTTAGAGCTTGTTTATTTAGGACTTTGTGTTTAGACTAAATTATTGTATGGATTGGGCTGTTAAACAGAATAATCGCTTAACGACCGACTGTTTTCTAGTGCTCTGGTTAGGTTTGATAATAAGATCCAAGCTTAATTAAGCTTACAAGGCTAAATGTTGTAGCCCTCAGCTCATGCACTGATCATATGAGTCGCTTATCGACAGCTTATTTGTGGTATGATCTAGTTAGCTAGTTAGTTGAGCACTTAGTCTTGTTCTGATCAAAAGTGTCTTATTTTTGAGCCTCAGCCATTCATTTGAGCCAATCGTGTTTAGTATTTATTTACTATAATATCGATCTGTATGTCAGCTTGGTATTGCGATGCTTTGTTAAAATATGTACCATTATACTATACCTCTTAGTGAAACTTGGGGACGCCTGGACCTAGTGGTTAGGGAATAGTTCTACACTGTTTATGACAAAATTAAGCATGATTGGTTATGCTTAATTGATCTATATTTATTATAGTGTAGATTACTTTGTTAATATAGTATAGGCTCTTTTAACTGACTCGCCTTATTCATATTTAGCTTGTGTGCATATTAAAGTAAATGCAGGTGGCGTCCTTAAGATGTCCGTGGAGCACGCAGCTCTAATTTGCGGGGTACACCTGGTTCTGAGATTTTTACCTATTTGGTCCTCTAGTTTCTTCTACTATCCCTGGGATGGCCTATTGGGTTACTACCTACCAATGTTCTTCCGAACATGACGTAGACGTAGCCTTGGTCTCAGAGTCCGTGAGTTGGACTCACGCGTAAACAGATTATGTAAAATCGTTTGTAAATTGACTAGCGATGATTTAGATCGACTCTAGTGGTTTATCCTGTGGTTTGAAGAGCCCTAAGCCCTACACGGCAGTAAGTCACTTAGAGAGGGAAGCCCTAAGCACCTAGTTGTTTGTTGCCTCCTACCGCACCCAACGTACTCCACTCAACATTCTGAAATCTCTCCTTTATAACTGTAACCCTTGTCGATAAATGCGGTTACTGTATTTTCTCTTAGCCTTAAGTCACCTAGTTAATAGAACAAGCTAGTTCTCTAAGTAGTTACATGTTGAGTATTGACTTCTCTTGAAATGAGCTAGCTCACTGGGCCTATTAGCTGTCCTACTAAATAGAAACAACGTTTGGTAGTCTATTGCTGCTGATGTATTAATAATATTAAATACCAGGGTACAGGATTTGCACTACTGAATCACTAACTTTCCGCCTATATATCTTTCAGTTCATAATGACTGCATTTCAATCTATAAACTGACATTTTGTATGAACTACTGTTTGTTTAGCACGCTACTTTGGGACTGCATATTTATATTGTAATATGTTCCTTCTAACTTGGCCTGCCGCCAATTGTAAAACAGTCGGCGCTTTACCAACCAAGTTTAAACTGTGTGGCTTGGCTTGTATCAACAAGCATGAGAATGTTTTCTTTAAGAATGGACTGCAAACTGGTTGGGGCAACTGTACAAAAGTGGATGAGACAAATTCTATAATGTTCTTGCTTGAAGATACCCTTGGAAGACTATACACTCGGAGGCTGGGAAAAACATCGCGTCTGGACATATTAGCTACTTTGTACAGAGGATCATTGGACTTCGGGGGATTGGGATTAGTTAAAACAGCCAGGGCTCAGTTCTTCAAACAATGCATAGTTAATATAGTTAATACTGTATATTGTTTGATAAATCTATTTCATATATATTATTTTATTCACTTCATTTCATTATTAGTCCAAGATGATTAGTAAATAGCATTAACGTTTAAAAAATATACATGAGGCTTGATAGAAGTGGTCTGACTTGTTCATGTAGAGAAGAGAGTGGTTGATTAAAGAAGAGATTGGAAAGACAGTTTATTTAAAAAAAATTACAGCTCCAGTACAACCACTGATTTTTTATTCTTTGTTGTTTTTTACTTTCTCTCGACACTTCAGAGAGAAATTAGGTATTGTGACTGTCAAAAATATCAAACTCGAGATTTTAATAAATGTTGACGTTTCATGACCTCCTTAAACCAAAAAGAGTTGTTTTCACAATGCCACCTGTCTGTCTGTTTGTCTGTACCTTGGGCTAGAGATGAAACTGTTTTACCAATTAGGCTAAAACTTGGTGCCTGTGGTTTTTATAAGGTCCCCCCACAAGTTTTTTAACGTTACATTTCTAACTCTAAATTTCAGGGTAGTTTACTGAAGGGCTAAAAGAGAAAAAAATATTTTCTCTGAATTCGCTCTAACGATTTTGATTACATTTTGTATCTAAACACTGTTTATCGTCATAAACAAGATGGTGATTCTCATTTTCTGATGAAAATGACTTTGGGGGTACCTTAACAGCAGGGAAATTTTCTTATTTCGATAATTTCTTGGCAACTATTTGAAATATGAAATAACTTATCATTGTAAAGTTGTAGTACTGTTAAAGAGAAAAACCTTTTATTTAAAATATATATTTTAAAAATCTAGAGCAACATCCGTGGCGAGGACTTCTTACAATCTCCATCAGAGAGTTTGAAAACATCTTGTTATTCGTGGATACCACGTGACAACATGTGACCCGGGTGGTTTCCAATGTTTACTCTTAATGGACCCATCTGCGCACTTTGAATAGTGGCTGTGTTTAAAGTCACGTAACCCCAAAATATCTATAGTCTATAATAACTTAACTTTGTAGTACCTATACCCAATGACGGCTTAGTACCACCTTCTTGTATTACGTTGACATATTATCAATTACCTGTTAGCTCGTCTTATTCACTTAGTACACCTCAAGGTGCGCATTAAACGACACCTCCCCCCTTTGAAAAAACAACAATATAGCCACAAGATTTATTTGTTTTCTTGGTTACCTCCTTTTCCAAAACTTTTCTTTTAAAGGTGATTCCTCTAAAGGTTGAAATTCTAACCCTTCATTTTCTGAGGATACACTAATCCTAGGTCTTCTTTGAGGCCTTGTTAATGGGAGTGTATCCATGAGCATTATTTATAAATGTTGGTTTGAAACAAACTAAACATTTACATCATCATCATCTGGCCACCTTCCTTAAAACACATTAAAATTACATAATATATACATCACTATCAAACCTATTACAGTTAGTGCTACATAAGTCAATACAGACAGTTTTGACATTTTTACTGAGTGTTTAATTTTCCACTCCTCTTCTTCTATCATCTGTTCAACTTCATCCAACCTATGACTAGCATAACGTAAGTCATCTACCTGATTGACTACATGTTTAAGAGGTAAGTCTAAGTCTAATTTATTTAAATTCAATTGTCACACATTTGCAGGAGCACAGCTAATGTCGTGAGAAAAAAGTTTTGTGTACCCGCAATTAGCGTTTGTCGCCCTTGCAGGTTGACACCTGAACACGGGATTCGAACCAGGGAACTTATTAAAATTATTGCTTTTAAGCACCGCGCCTTCGCGGGAAGGTTGAACCCTCATTTGCGTGGAGGGAGAGTGGACCTCTTCCTCCTGCTCTCTGATTGGCTGTTCCCCCTCCCCGCCTGCCTCCGGGCATGTTGCTACCCCCTCCCACCCCCCCACCCCATATTGATTGCTAGAACATTTGCCTCGCAACATCCCTGGCGAGAAATATATATTTAAAAAATTTAGAGCAACGTCCCTGGCGAGGACCATAGAAAATATATAATTTTACAATCTCCATCAGATACTTTGAAAACATCCTTGAGTAACATTGTTATTCGTGGAAACCGCGATGGAATAACAAAGCAAGCGACTATAAATAGACCTCGAAATCATTACAGTCGGTCAATATAATTTGTGCTTGCAACATATAATCATCAAGATGTGTTTTGACGAGCTGGAAAATTGTCTAAATTCAGGTATGTTTGTATGTTTTAATGGGTGGCTATTTTACTTATTACGTCTTTGGTGTACAGAGGTATTTTCTCTCTTTATAGACCTTCAAGAAGATACACCCTTGGCACCTGCAGCCATGGTTCGACCGGAGGCGCCCGATAGCCCGGAACCTTTGGCACTTTTTAAAGAGGACGGGATTTGCTTGGCGGAAAACGACTGGTCCATGGGTAATTAGAGGTCTGCGATATAATTTAGAAACTGGCAGTGTTTTTTCCCTGTGATAGTAATTAATATGTATTTATTTAATTTCAGATTTTTGGGATGAGGGTGACGTGGCATCGTCCCCGGAGACCTATGGTTCGTCTGATAGTGTGCTGGCTCCGCCCCCGGAGACCGACGACTCGCTCGGGTCTCAAGCCGGCTTCACGGCCACCGGGGCCGAAAAGGGGTATAATGATGTTTTGGCTGAATTGGACATGATAGATCGCCTAATATGTGAGTACCATCTAGCTGAAATAATACTATAGTCAGTAGTTTGTAAATAGAAAGCTTATTTCGCAAATGTTATCCGCGCCCACCATTATCTAGACCGTATACCAGCTACACCTATGGTTGTTGTTTGCAATATTCACCCGTAACATTAACTCGTTCGATAGTATGTCTATTGGTACCGTGATTTAATTCTTAACACGGTTACAAATGTTGCTTTCAGACAGCGCTGAGAAAATAATAATTGCCGTTTTAGCCAATATTGGTACTGGGTTCCATTGTCAAGTAGAATATTATCTAATTGCCGTACCGGGTTGGTCGTGCTTGCTTATCGAGGCGTTAGATGGCATCGACAGCCAGTTTAGTTAATGTAAAGTTTCTAGGAAATTTACAAATAATAAATAACTCAGTAAATTCAAAATAATAGAGTAGCTTACAAATAATAAATAAGTTAATGTGAGGTTTTCTTTAACAACTTGCTGAATATTTATCTTACTTCAAGTCATGTGATATACAGCAGATATTTTAAAACGTAAGAATATCCTATTCATACGTCAAGTCAAGTGATCTGCAGTACAAATAAAATTGCTGCCAGAATTCCGTTTTCATGCGTCAATTCGGGGAGGGTTCAAGTATATTTGTGAAGGATCCCGGGTTCGATTCCCAAGCATAGGTGGAAATGTGGGTTTAAACATATTCCAAGTCATGTGATATACAGCTGATATTTTAAACAGTCAGAATCCCGTATTCATACGCCAAGTTGGGGAGGGTTCAAGTGTATTTGTGAAGGATCCCGGGTTCGATTCCCAGGAATAGGTGAAAATGTGGGGTTAACCTTTTATAGTGATAAAATAACTGCCCGGGGCTGTATTTTGTACATGTTCGATGGAGCAAGTGTGTTTATTACACACATGTTATATTTTGTGGTATCATTTTATAGCGTATGTTTGGAACAGTGTTTACTTTGACATGTGCCTTTGTGTTATAGTTCAAATGGAGGGTGAAAATGGCGGCACCATTCTCCCTACACCAAGACCCCTCCACCCACAGCAGCCATATCGCCTCTGAGCCAAGGAAACGGTTTTCGAGCCCAAGCTGTGGTCAGGCAGACGGGATACAAGTTCCTCCCGTAACCTGCGGCTGGACCATCTTCGGCAACAGTGTTAATAAGTAGTGGCCCGGTAAACCAGGTAGGTGGAGCGTTGCCAAAAGGTGTCCCTCTTAGAATCGTTGAGGAGAGAACTAAGCAATTGAGGCGTTTCTTTTATACTGGTAGAGAAGTCACCGTACATCTTTTGTGCTCCAGTGAGAGGTCGTGACGCATTAAGCTGGCTTGAAGAGCAAATTACTGTTTTGCTCAATCGGCTGCAGGACCACGGTGTCAGAGCCGATGACCGACTTACTTTTGAACAGTATGGACTCGACGTTGAACCATGTATGTGTCTCATTTAAGCGAGCAGATTAGCTAGACGCTCGAGCCATGCTCGATAACGTAAGTCGCGTGTTGCAGAGTAATAGTTTGTTCTTGAGTACGGCACCACTGTACGTTAAACTCAGCCATTTTAAGGAACCTCGTGGGAGTGCACGTTATTGTGATAAACTCGCTCCCTCTAGCACATATAGCCGTAATAACAAAGGAATCATTACGATTCAAAATGGCGACGATACACTTTGCCTTGCCGTGCATTGGTTGTCGTCAAAGCTATATGTGACATTAAAAATGAACCAGGATGCATGGACGTGAACACCGTTAAACAAATTAAAATGGGTCGTCATATTCAAAAACTCAAAGCAGAAAATTTATGCCGTGATGCCCGTGTGAATATTTTGAAGGGTGGTGGAATAACTGAACTGAAACAATTTCAAACCTACCTCTCTGAATAAAAAATATCAGTGTTCAGGGAGCGTCGGGGGAGGTAAGTCCTCCTATATGAGGGACATACCCCTCCCGAATATTCTTTTAAGGGCCACCTTAATTTGTATTTTCACGACGATAAGCAAAAGCATTTTGACGTCATAAAATCCTTGACACCCGCATTAAAGTGCGGGTACTTTTGCCGCGAGTGCCGTGTGCCGTTTGATCATAAGAATGCACACAAATGCGAATCAGCGTGCAAAAAGTGCTACGCTAAAGCGGTTTGCATTGGTGGCTGATATGTGGTCTATAAAGACTGCGAGCGTTGGTTCACAAACTAGACATGTTTTGATAGCCATAAACGTCCGGTTTTTGCAGAGGTCACAGGTCGGTCTGTGATGTCAAAAAGGTTTGTGAGGTATGCGGGCAGTTTTTCAGTTTGGAAATAGCAGAATTTTCCCACAAGTGTTATGAAACTTTTAGTAGATTATGCGATATATATCGTCCTTTTGATCATTTCTGTTATATGAAGCAGGCCCCATCCAAACATTCACTGGAAAAGAGCAATTTCATGTTTGTATTTTATGATTTGGAATGAAGGCAAGAAACGCTTCTTCAAGGTGCGGCAGGCACGTACTTACATGAACCTAACCTCTGTGTCGTACAGACGTGTTGCTAGGCCTGCGTTCATATAGATACAAATGACCATCACTGCACATAATACGGGGGCGATAGGACTCACATATTCAAGGGTGATACACAATGGCCCAATTTTTTTGATTTTTAGAGCAAATTAAAGTATCAAAATTTAAAGACATCGCCCTCCTAGGCCATAATTCGAAGGGCTATGATGGAAAATTCATTTTAAAATATATGATGGAGGTAAAAAAAAAAGGACTCCAACGCTAATAATGTACGGTGGGAAAATTATGTCCATGCATTACGGCCCACTCCACTTTATTGACTCACTGAACTTTCTCCCGATGTCGTTGTCCAAGTTGCCAAAAACATTCGGCTTGGACGAGTCTTTAGCCAAGGGACATTTCCCCCATCTTTTCAACAAAACGAAAACGCGGGGTATAGGGGTCCCTTGCCACCAAAGGAGGATACGGCATCGGTGAGATGTCAGTTGAGGGAAAGGAGCACTTTGAGAAGTGGTATGACGCGCTGGTCAGAGAAAATTATGTCTTTGATTTTAAACGCGAGTTGGAACTTTATTGCATGAAAGAAGTAGAGAGCCTACGGAAGGCCTGCCTGAAGTTTAGAGACATGCTCATGGAGAAAGCAAAGGTGGATCCTTTCAGAGAGGCGTGTACGATAGCTGGAGCGGCCATGTTGGTTTACCGCCGAATTATCTTAAGGAGAATACTATCGGTATTATCCCTAACGGCGGCTATCGGTGTGCAGAACAACAGTCGCACGTCACTGTACAATAGCTCTGCTGGGAGGCCCATAAACGCGGAGTCTCTATTCAACATGCGGGTAACGGCTGTGAGGAATATGTGTTAGGGCGACGTGTAGACGGCGTTGTCAAAGCTGGAAATACCAACACCGTATTTCATTTCTGGGGCTGTTATTGGCACGGGTGCCCTCTCTTTTACCCTGATAGGACCACCCCTATCAAAAATAGCCCCCACGAGACCATGGAGACGCGTTATGAAGTGACCATGGCTTGTGTAGAAAAGTTTAAGAACGCCGGCTACACGGTCTTAAAGATGTGGGAGTGTACGTTTAATGCGATGAAACGCACAGACAAGGACTTGAAACAAATTGTACTCCAGAACGAGGTGTATACCAAGGAACCTCTCAGCCCTAGGGATGAATTCTTTGGCGGACGTACAAATTGTATCAAACTCTTCCACGAAGCAGACCTTTCTTGTGGAGAGAAGATCAAGTACTTGGATGTGTGTTCAGTGTATCCTTACGTTTTCAAGTACAAAAAATACCTCGTCGGCCACCCCAAAATTCACTTGGAACAAAATTGTCCATCTATAGATCAAGTAGAAGGCATAGCCAAAGTTACAGTGCCGCCTCCACGGGATTTATTCATGCTCGTATTGCCTGCACGGATGCACGACAAGCTAATGTTCATCTTGTGTAGGAAATGCGGGGAGGAGAAAAACCAAGGCGCGTGTCGGCACAACGACAAAAAAGATCGCTGGTTGACAGGCGACTGGGTGATCCACGAGATCCGGAAAGCCGTTGAGAAAGGCTACACCATTGAAGCAGTACACGAAGTGTGGGAGTACAATGCGTCTGTTTACGATCGTCAGACACGTTCTGGCGGATTGTTTCACGGGTACATTGATACTTTTTTGAAAATTAACCAAGAAGCCAGCGGATGGCCAGAGTGGTGTACCTCCCAAGAGGAAAAGATAGCCTATATTCAAAATTATGAAGAAAGGGAAGGGGTAAAACTCGATTTCGGCTATGTTTGTAAAAACCCTGGTCTCCGCACTCTGGCTAAACTCTTTTTAAATTCACTATTGGGAAAGTTTGGGCAAAAACCCGATTTACCACACTTAGCCATTGTTAACTATTACGTCTTACGGATCCATACATCACCGTGGACAGCGTCATTGATGTAAATGATGAGGTCATGTTCCTCAATTACAAGGATTCGCGTGACGCGTTGCGCCCTAACCCTAACACGAGTGTGGCGGTGGCATGCTACACGACTGCTATGGCTAGGTTGCACTTATACAGCATCTTTGAACAATTGATGACCGCGTTTTGTAATATTATACAGATAGCGTTCTATTCACAGAACGCCCCGGCGTTTGGAGCCCACCCACCGGAGACTTTTTAGGTGACCTCACTGATGAACTTCTGGATTATGGTCCGGGAAGCTACATTAGCGCCTTTGTTTCTGGCGGTTCCAAGAATTACGCGTACCGAGTTTGTGTTGGTGGTGATCCTGCCAAAACAAAAACGGTGTGCAAGGTTCGCGGGACCATCATAAACTATGGCAGCCGGAACGACGTTAATTTTTACGTTTTGAAAGCGATGGTCACTGAACAGGCCGCGGAAATATACATACAGATACCGCACAAAATTGTAATAAAAGGTCTTGCGACTGTATGTACCATTTCGCGGAGTAATGTCTACCGGCCGGTGTACACCAAACGTCGGTTAACCGATGATTATAATACGTTGCCGTTTGGGTATCATAGTCCTTGTAAACGCACTCGCCACGACTACAAGGTAATCATTTAATCGGGCTGAATAATCACTTTTTTTCTTTCACTCAAGACAGTTCCAATGAAAAATCATTTTTCAAAGATTTGAGACATTTTTTTCTAATTTTATTCTGCGTGAAAACACGCAAATTTTTTTATTGATTTATTATATGCCACCAGGATATTTTTTATATTTTTTTAAACCGCCAGTACAATCCTTGACCTATCTGATTATTTTTAGTCAATTAGAATTAGTTTGTATATAATATAATTCTAGTCAATTTTTTTTACTTGTGAGTATTTTAAATTGAACCATCTGGCTATATATACTCTTAAAACTGGACTTTGCAAATTAGTACCGAGGCCACTATTCCCACTACGACCTCAGGAAATTGATTACTGTTCCCATAATATACTTTAAGTTGTAAGATATATTCTATAAATATCTTTTTTTGTAAATTAATGTTTCAAGTCTACTTTTCATGGCTTGAGCCATATTTCTAAAACTTTTATTTTTGTAAATAAATATTTCAAGTATGTTATTCATGATGTGAGATAAATTTGTAAAAAATTTATTTGTGTAAATAAATATTCCAAGTATACATTTCATGGTATGAAATATATTTGCAATAATTTTATTTGTGTAAAAAAATATTCCAAATATACTATTCATGATGTGAGATATATGTGTATAAATATTCCAAGAATACTTTTCGTGGTATGAGATATATTTGTATAAACTTTGATTTGTGTAAATAAATATTCCAAGTATAATGTTCATGGTATGTGAGCTATATTTGTAAAACATTTTATTTGTGTGAATAAATAAATATTATAAACTGTCATGTTTGTGTTTTAACGTATACACACAACCCCCGATCCCTTTCCTATCCTACAAATACAAGTTTATTTAGCTTATAATCTCAGTTTCAAACATTATGGATAAGTCGAAACATCCAAAATAAAACAATGAAATCCTTTTACTTTCTCTTTGGGTAACAATCTAAAGTCACAACAAATTATAAATGAATATGGCTATTTTTCCCTCGCCTTCCTGTCTTTGACTCTCCAACCAACATATTTTAGGGATTTAAAAAAATAACAACATTTTATTGCTAGTTTTTTAATTGACAATCAACAATTAATTAATTAATTTTAAAAATTTATAGAGTGCAGCCGAAACAACAACATAGAGTTTTTTTTTAAAGCAGCAATATTATTTAGGTCTTGTGACTAATACATGTAATTACGATTAGAGTGCAGCATGAATTATATAATTTTGATAGCAAGAAAAACATATAATCACTCTTTTACATAATAAAAAAACATCAGGAGAGAATATAATATCTTCTACCATCTAGAAAATGAGTAGGAGTCACCTCCAAAATATTTCAGGCTACGCTGAGAGGCACTATAACTCATAATGGCAATGCCTCCACGGTTTTTACTTGTCATTTTTAACTCTTCCAACACCCTCAAGCACAATAACGTTCGGTTCATTGGTAGTCTCATCCGATAGCACGACGTTATAACTTTTGTTTTTCTCAAGTTCGTTTAAGCACTTGACACGGTTGTATTTCTCTTTCTCGATCAGGTCTAACGCAATGCAGAATACCTCATCGTCCCAACGGGCATCCTCGTGAGCAGGATTTGTAGGTTTTTGATGACATTTATCTTTGTGTCGAATAAGATTGAAGAGCTTTGCGTAGGACCCCTCACAAAAGCCGCAATTAAATGGCATAATGGGAATTGGAGATGCAGCAAAATAAATATCCCTGGGAGAAATAAAACACTCTCGCTCAAGCTGCAATGCACTCTACTCACAAATTTAGCTCCCCCCTCTCACGTATTTCAAAATGTCACCTGTAGCTCCCTGACGTCAGCAGAATGCCACAAAAACATGAGCGTGCCTAGTTTATTAATTCACTTTTAAACATCCCACTTTGCCCTTCGAGATATATCATACAGCTTGCTTTAGATTTAAATCGCTTACAATTCAAATAATAGGCAGACTTTGGAAGGAAGACGTTACCGAAACTGTCCAGAACAAAAATGTAGTCATCGGGCGTTTCACCCATAAGATTTTACATTGTTAAATCCTCAAGATTTATGGGTTATTCGGACTTAACCTCCTCCTCCGCTTGTGGTGGGCACGCGACTGACTCTGATATCTGGTAGACGAATGACTCTGGCGTCGGTTACGCTGGTGACCCTGATGACTGTGCATTCTCTGATGTCTGGTGGTGGGTACTTGGGTGACTCTGGCAGCTTGTACTCCTGTGATTCCGGGGGTTGGGGCTGTGGCTGCGGCATCGTAAAGGACGGTGGCGGGTGGTATGAAGCTCGGAAGGGTGGTGGAGGCCTGAGAAACATGGCCACAACGTCCCCTTTGTGGAAATGATACACAGCCCATATCATATCACACAGATTCTCTCGCAGGGTAGTACTTCAGTCGCTCTTATCGTGTGACCGGTAGAGTTGCAGAACTTGATGTAGCCTCTTTCCTATGGCATACTTCTGTCATGGTTCACTACTTTGTAAATTACATTTCTATCGCTCACAGCCACACTGTAAATATTTTCTATTGTCATATAGACACGCCCCGTAATCATATGACCCAGAAACATTAAATTAATACATCTGGTTCTAAACATTGTGAGCGTACCTGGCTGCTAAGCGCGCTGGATGGTTTTTAGAGTCCACCGTGCGATACGGTGCACATGTATTAACTGCCCAGCTGCCCGATATTTTTGTTGTTAACTGCTTGACTCTCCTTCGCCATCTATCAAACGCTTTCAAAGCTCACAATGCTAGGTAAACCGGATTTTACTTCGGCACAGGTAAATACCATTCTTCGTTATTAAGATCGAACACGTCTTCATCTGTTAGAGTACCAAAACGACAGGGTAAAAATACACAAAACTCACCATCTAGATAGGCTATTAGACGTCTCCCGAACTTTGTATTGACCGCTTTAATTTATCCACCGAGTACTTTTGATCAATGATTATATCACACAATTTTACGGTCTGCATGGCGTCGACAATATTTATCAGCAGCTGTAACTTGTCCATCTTGAACCGCTCTACAAACTCTTATAAATAGATTACCACGTGGGCGCCCCCCTATATATCCCTCCAACCCTTCCTTGAGCGTAGTACGAGAAGAACAGGGTCAATGATCGCTTGTAATAGCTCACGGTTTCAAGGCCACGATCTATTCTTGTCTCAACTCGTCTTGTCAAGCCACCAAACTGGCGCCAGTCATCGGGTAAAATCCATTGCGACATAATTCAAGGTCATGTTCTATTTCTGTCTCGACTTGTCTTGTCGCACCTGGGTTGCGATGACGACACCGGGAAAACCCATCGCCTGAGGGAAGTCGAGGTAGAGTGAGATATCGAGTTTTGAATCCCGGTGTGCACGATGTCTAAATTTGTATACTTGCATCTATGGTCACATGGTCTAAGGTGTCACTATACGGCTGATGACAGGGTGATCGACATTTGATTTTCTTACTCCAAACAAATGCGAGTACACATTCTACCCGGTCTAGAAAAATCTGGTCAACCGGCAAAACCCCTTCTAAAATATGGGGGTGCGCTTGGAAGGAAGTACGACCATTCTAACAGACATTAGTGGTGCTAAGGATATCGAGGTTCGAATCCTAGTGTGCACGCCGTCTAAATGTCAGGCTCGTATAATTCTGGCGGGGAGGGAAATCGAATTCCCGCTGTGCAGCCTGTAGGTATTTCTTCCTCCAGAATATTTTATTAATCATCCCCATAGCTTCTTATTGGTATAGGGAATTGGCGTCTTCACCAGATACTGCGGAGTTGTTCCTTTTAACAGGAAATAGCTCACTTGTTCTTTTAACAGGAAATATGGTATAGAAATATATATTTTAAAGGTGAAATCCTTTACCCATTATTTCTGAGAAGCTCAGGTTTCTTCATGTAATGAATCTTAAAAGGATACTCTACCTATATTACTTTAAATAAAAATTACCTTCATCCATGACTTTTTACATAATTTAGAGTGATCCAAACTATATCATTATAAATATTATCAAAAGAGCTAAACAAAAAGTATTTAAACTAACTATTGCTAATAAAATATTTTATTTAAAATATAACTTAAAACCTAATACATGTTTTAATGATCATTAGTGAGATTTTTAGCCACTAGTGTTGTGATATAAGTTTATATTTGAGCAGAGATTATTTTATATAAATTACAATCTTGCTATAGAAATAAAATCAGTGTTTCAAGAGTGATTTTTTGAAATGTATAAAGCCACTTTCTGAAGATATCACTCATAAACCTTAAAATGTATTTATATTATAATTATAGTAATAAAAGTATATTACCTTATTCAGTCAGTATTTTCTTCATGCTAAATATCTTCCAAAGCTTGTAAGACAATTGATAAATCTCTAGATTTCATATCTTCATTTAGAATCTCAACTCTTTTTTTCGGCCAAGTCAGTTTACCTAACTTCGTCTCATTTGCGATTTTTTTTTTAAATTTATAAGCGCCACTAGCCTACGTCTTTTGTGTTCATGGCTGTGACCTTTCTTATTACTTTTATCTCCGCCCATTTTTTAGCAATTTTTTTAAATTATGATGTATAAATTAGTTCAAACAAAACTCACTGATTTAAATGATATGTAATGAGTATGTCATAGCTATTTTGATATTTTCCTAGTCTCGATCTTTATAGAATAAACCCTAATTTGGGCTTGTGTAGCCCAGAACACACCACTGATACTTGACACTTCTATTGAAGTCATTGCCCGGATACATTTTGGTTTTGTTAGCAATTCTTCTCATTCATTCTCTATAAATACTGACTACACTGTCAAAGGAATAGTACTAATAGAGCTTGTAGCCAGTCAAGCAATCAGGATAACGAGTGCGACCAGCAAGGGCTTTGTTATGTTGTTTGCAAAGGTAAAGATTGGGAGGGGGGGTAAAGGGGAGGAGGGGAGGTAAGTTGCTTCAACAATCTTGAAGACATCCGAGTAGCTCAGGTAAAGCTCGACCGTGCTGCTACGTGGTGTCAAATGCTAGAACTACAGATTGTAACATTGGTCTAATGGATGAGTCGCCCGTTGATGACTGTTTGCGTCTAGAGTATGCAAGGAAGGAATTAAAAATTCCCTAGAATATTGGTTGTTGTGTATAGAGTTTTTAGGCTAATATAAAAGTGGCACACTTTTTTTTTTAAAATCTATTAATATGATTTAAATTTTTAATTCAAAATACATGAAAATAAAATATATAGAAAACTATTTTTTTAAGTGGATAGGTTTGAAGCATTAAGAATATAAAAAGATTAAACTAAGCGAAAAAAAGTTAAATATATATGTGTTTGTTAAAATACACTACGGCAACACAGTTCTCAAACATAGTATTTCGTAAACCAGATTTGAACTAGGAACTATAATTAAAAATTAACATTTTTTTTTTACTTTATCTGAATGAGAAGATAGTTTGTATTACAATTTTTTTTAAAATCACATCTTTAGGGATTGGCGGTTTTATAAATATAATATTATGGTTTCCTCTTTTATGTTTGACTCCCGCCTTAATGCTGATCCAATTGGATATTTTATGTTAATATCGGGACGCACCTGTTTGAAGTGCCGATTAAACTTAAGCGTTTTGGTAACTGAGCACTAAACCCTACAAATAGGACGCACAGGCTTAGAAGAGATTCCTTTTGTAAATAAAAAGTGTTCTCCCCATTCCTTATTAAACTCCCGAAGAGCAATATTGTGTTCCTACTACCTTTTGGAAGTAGATGGCTTACATAGGGCCGATACAAAACGGCATTAAAAGCAAGTGAATCACTAAGGAAAGAAATATTTTACACTGAAAGATAACACAGTGAACACCAGTAACAATCAGTTAGGCACCAAAAACAAACTGAGCAGAAAATTGTGATTTGTGCAGTCTATTGAATGTGTCCTTGAAAGGGGGAGAAGAGATTGGTGTTTTAGCGCAAGGAGATAAGAACGCTTGATTAGCGGGAAACACAGCAGGATTATATTGTTCTAGACAGTGGAACAATATTGTTCTAGACAGTGGGACAATATTGTTCTAGACAGTGGGACAATATTGTTCTAGACTCTGGGACAATATTGTTCTAGACTGTGGGACAATATTGTTCTAAACACTTGGGACAATATTGTTCTAGACAGTATGATGATATTGTTCTAGACACTGGGACAATATTGTTCTAGACAGTGGGACAATATTGTTCTAGACAGTGGGACAATATTGTTCTAGACTGTGGGACAATATTGTTCTAGACAGTGGGACAATATTTTTCTAGACAGTATGATGATATTGTTCTAGACACTGGGACAATATTGTTCTAGACAGTATGATGATATTGTTCTAGACAGTGAGAAAATATTGTTCTAGACAGTGGGAAAAAATTATTCTAGACAGTGGGACCATATTGTTCTAGAGAATGGGACAATATTGTTCTAGATAGTATGAAAATATTGTTTTAGACAGTGGGCCAATATTGTTCTAGACAGTATAACGATATTATTCTATACAGTAGGAAAATATTGTTCGAGACAGTGGGACAATATTGTTCTAGACAGTATGACAATATTGTTCTAGACAGTATGATTATATTGTTCTAGAGAGTATAATGATATTATTCTAGACAGTGTGACAATATTGTTCTAGACAGTATGACAATATTGTTCTAGACAGTGAGACAATATTGTTCTAGACAGTATGATGATTTTGTTCTAGAGAGCATAATGATATTATTCTAGACAGTGGGACAATATTTTCTAGACAGTATGACGATATTGGTCTAGACAGTATGACAATATTGTTCTAGACAGTGGGACAATATTGTTTTAGACAATGGGACAATATTGTTCTATACAGTGGGACAATATTGTTCTAGACAGTATGACAATATTGTACTAGACAGTATGACATTATTGTTCTAGACAGTATGACAATATTGTTCTAGACAGTGGGACAATATTGTTCTAGACAGTATGACAATATTGTTCTAGACAGTATGAAAATATTGTTCTAGACAGTATGACAATATTGTTCTAGACAGTATGACATTATTGTTCTAGACAGTGGGACAATATTGTTCTAGAC
>CABFOV010006535.1:6226-34094 GCA_902141375.1 Timema poppense | reverse complement strand
GTGCTGTTCACCTATAGAACACTACCGCTAATGTTGTGTTAAGTGCTGTTCACCTATAGAACACTACCGCTAATGTTGTGTTCTGTTGATGTATTTGTTCAAGAGGGCTGCCCTGCCGCAAGAATACTCGTGGGAAAGTTATTAAGGGTGTAAATAATTCTGGTGATTTTAGTGAAGCCGATCAAATATCACCGAGGTAAGATTAAGTAAAGAGGACTTAGAAATCGTTTGTAAATATCTAGAGGGAAAATTATCGCAAAAGATACGTACGCTTGTTTCTGTACAGGACTACAAGACACACTATATCAAATACAAAGGTAACAAAGGTTGTGCCGGAATTAAGATGGAACATAAAAAGTAAACAAAAACTATCAGGTAGATCTTGTCCCGGGAAAATTTTTATGTCCGAACCGCTATTAAAATATGTTTTATTCTAAATAAAGTACACAGGGTAGTGAAAAAAGATTTTTTTTTGGGTAAAAGTTAATTCAAAAGAAGTTGATGCAGTTTATACTGCACTCTAGATCACTCACCAGTATCGAGAATTAAATGATTGAATGATAAAAATGTTTGTTTGCAGGAAGCACGGACGTAGACGATGAAGAGGAAAGTTGTCGAAACACCCGGTGTAGGGAGTTTGGTGTTTTAACCAACAAACAACAGGTACTGGTCTGAATACTTGGCTAGGATTACAAGAGAACTCGTGGGAGTTGGGGGAAGCTGTAATGTTGGCAAGATGATGATAACATGGACTTAACGTAGGCTTGTCTAAATTGTGTGAATTGGGGCCAAAATGGTGTGATCTAGTCACGGGTTCATCACGGACCCACACAGTATACTTTATTACATACACTTCACTGTTTGTTACTAAGTGGCGAGAAAACTTGCATCAACAACAAACTGACACAGAGTTGAACGGAATAGCGGCAAAAAAAACAAGAGACCAACTCTTCCTCAACTAAAACAAAAAACAACAACTTTCACAATATACTGTTAGTGATGAGATCAGGGTTCGAATCTGGTCGGGTATACCGAAGGTGTTTTGACAATTCCTTTACACCCTCCCTCCATGCAAATGTGGATACACATTTTATAAAATTAACCTCTCCCGTCCTAAACCCATTAGCCTAATTAGTAATTATTCTTATCAAGGGCAGTAAACACCAGGCTAAATAAGAATGTATTATGGAACGTGCCTGGACCCTTAACCTAGTCAATTAATTTAAATTATTGAAAAAGATTATTCAGTCTAATTAAGAGAAAAAGTGTATTCAATAGCGCTGATACATAAAACATGAATGTAAGTTGTCTCCCTCGGGAACTTTGAGGAACTTGGTGCTTGTAGTACTACGTAAACAAATAAATATTGCTAGTGGCACAAAAATAACTTTTTATTAACATGGTGTAGTATTGTGATGTTTAAATTGTGTAGTTGGATACAATTGGGATCCAATTAAATGATAACATTTTCAAATGGAACCAACCCTCTTACCATTCAATTGGTTGATTACAAAACTGATACATTTTGTGATTAAATGTGGAGCTTTCATTTTGTGGACAGTCTTATATTTTGATTACAAGCAATCGTGTGTTATTTCTACAGGTCATAAACTGGTGCGGAATTAAAAAAAAAGATTAAACACGTTATGGAATTTCCCAGAAACTGTATTTATGAAAATCATAATTCAAGAGAGAACCTGACTAATGTGAGCACAGGTCATCAGGTAAGAAATATTTACACAAGTTATAGTCTGTAAGAATGTGCTCCTGGCTCTCTCTGTGGTCTCTGTCTACCGTCAGTAGTCGCACGATGACTCAACAAAATCTGACGGCAGTTTGACGTCTATTGGAGCTAATATTAGTGGACAACAAGGTTGCCACAACAGAATATTATTTAACAGAAATATGGTGTTTATTAACCACAAAGTTGAAGATATACAATGAGATATAAATATATTGGTTCTGATATTGTGTGAATTAATAAATTACCTTCCGATTAGAGTGTCTTAGCAACCGAGCTTATCAAATTGATATTCTGAAAATGGACACCTGGACACAGGAATCTAACCCGGGACTTTTAGCTTAGTACGCCAACGCTCTTACCACGGAGCTATCTAGGAATCGCCCATGTCCAGGGTCATTCCTCACTCATATTTTAAGGCAGAGTCTATGATGAGTGAAGTAGAACAATATATCTTGATTGAAACTCCTTCAAGTGTAAGTTGGGTCTCTGACACAATATATATATGTATATATCATTTTAGATTGGTCATAAGATTTACAACCCCGAGAATAAAGTGCTTATAAAGGGGCTACACATAGAATACCCCGTTAGAACGGAAACAAAGTTAGCTAAACTTGTATCTATACACTAAGTCATGTAATTTACACAGGAGTTACAATCGACACCCAGCCAACACAAGACTAGTACAATTATAAACTCATATATTGAGTTGTTATTAAGGCCTGCCACATCGAACCCAGGCAGAAGCTTAGTTAACAACTATCCAGAACCAAGCGATGAGGATATTTGGTCGGTAAACATTTGATAGGACTAATCCTAATCAGGATTGCCTATTAAGATATTTATTACCATATCACTACGTTAAACTCAAACAGGGAACAACGAATATAAGTATATAACAACGGCAGCAGCCATCAGCCCTAAAGACATCTTAAGGATGCCGGCCACTCTTATGATCTACAAAAAAACACAAACCACTCTGGGCATGTTTCAGGTTTTCACTGGTAGCGTATCATTCTCGGTTGAATGCACATTAGGTAGACCCCGTTAGGTCCTGTACTTTACATAGCTAGCCCCACCTCATGTCCCCAGTTGAGGTGATGACTAACCTAATATGAATATTTAGTACTTAGAAGGTGACCTGGCGGTCTAGAGGTAAGGTGTCAGACTTCTATGCTGGCGGCCGGGGTTCAATCCTCGGTCCCGGCAAAGATTTATCTGATTACCAAACCCTTCCTTCACCTCTGACAAGACATCTTGTGAATGTGGGGAATGCCAGGCCTCCACCGTGGTTCGGATTCCACGTTAAACTGTAGGTCCTCCATTTCATCTCACCCTACCATTACACATTAGCATAAGTGCGTATAACCCGAACGGGTAGTAAGACGCGGTGCTAATAATAATAATATAATCATTTGGTGGAATATTCAAGCAGGGAAATGGCGTTCTTGTCTAACTGGGGATCTATTTAATATTTTTGACTCTTTAAAGTGGGTTTGTCCTGTTTTCATGAATATGATTATTAATATAACGACTAAGGGTTTAAAGGTTTTTATTTGTTTGAATTAATATCAAATAGCTGGTGCAAAAGTTAGATCCCGATCACTTACATAGTTTATTTTATGTTATTACAGGGTATTTACTGGCTCACAAAAGCCACCAAAGTCACAAAAACAGCTACTAATTGCAAAAAAAGGTCACAAAAGTCATTAATTTTCAATATTCTATTCATAGAGTCACGGAAATATTGTTGTTTGAATTTCCCGTGCATCGTAACAACACAAACACGTCGAATGTCGAGTCAACCACTACCCATGATGCCAAGCGCTAGCCGACAGTTGCCTGATTGTTTGTACTGTGACACCAAGGACAAGGTTAACATATGCTATCTTGTTGTTATTATTATTATTAGCACCGCGTCTTACTACCCGTTTGGGTTATACGCACTTACACTAATATGTAATGGTAGGGTGATTGTGAGATGAAATGGAGGACCTACAGTTTAACGTGGAATCCGAACTACGGTGGAGGCCTGGCATGCTATCTGGTTGAAGTTTAATGTTGTGTGTGAGTGCATTATATAATGCTCAACTCAGTAGACACCCTGTATCAAAACTGTGTTAGATAAGTAATCTCTTTATACAAGAAGTGAAATATGAACTTAGGTCAGTGCGAATGTTTCTCTCATTCTCTCTGTTTTAAAACAATTGTATCCTTGTTAGGTTTTTATGTTCGCTGAGGTCGAGAAGGAACGACAGAACAATGAACTGACTTGGTCTTGTTTAAAAAATAAATAAATAAAATATGGAAAAAAAAAATTGTTAAAAATCTTGGCTTAAAGTGAGAAATAAAAGTTTAACGTTGAAACTTGAATGGTTTTTCTTTTTACAAGTCTGTTGAACACAACTTGGGAGCCGAGAGGAGGGTTTGTCGACGAGTAGAAACCTATTCACGTGTATTTGCGAGTATTGCTAAGCCTGGTTATGATTTAATTGTCCAGACTTTGATATAACTAATGATTGTAATTTGAAGAAATATTGATTAATCACTTATATTATTACGGAGTGAGCAAGCAAACTCTTGTCAGGTACCAAAACTTAACAATAATTTAATTTTATTAAACTGAATTTTTCTATTGATGATTATTGTTTTTAAAAACTGTCATTCATACAATATTTAATTGGTTTAATGATCCCTAAAGACTACAGATGACTAAATATTTTTTCTTCCAATAAGAGGGTACTTCATTCTATGTCAGTGTGTGTGTTTCATATGTTGTTTCTATTTGTAAGAACACAGTCAATTGTATTAATGTCATCCAACAATTTAGCAAAATATTCTAATTCATTTCACGACATGTAACATACTGCCCGTATTGTCATCTGCGGTTGAGAACTAGCCCCACGTTGTTGCGCCAATTGTAACGTACAGAATTACTGTCCCTCGTTGTGATGTCAATTGTGACGTACTGCTGGAATGCCTTCACGTTGAGCGCCATTTTAATGTACTAACTTCACTTTGGTTTGAAGAATTTATATATTACAAATAAATGTTTTCGAAAATAGATACTTTTGTATAAACTTTAATGGTATAATGTATTACAAATCACTGTTGTTTGAAAAAGAATAATGGAAACCATTTAGGTAAAAACACCTTGGCCGTGATTCCAAAGACAACCAAGCTAACATTATCAAACTATACGAGATTCATGCTGCTTTGTATTACACATCTCTCGTCTCCTGAAAAAGAGTAGAATAACACGTCTAACAAGCTAGCGTCCTCTCGAGCCGAGGAGTGTGAACCCCGTAGTTCACACCCTCGAACCCAGACCACTCCTTGCTTTCTTTCCATCGACCAATAGGGTTAGTTTTTATATTAGCGCGCATTTAAGAAAACAGATGCGTTACTCTGCAACTGCTATTTGTTTACTGCGTATTACAACCCGGAAGTAAAAACCTTGTTTCTGACACGTGCAGTTAAAATAAAAGAAAAAGAAACATGGCCGTAGTCTAGAAAAGATGAGTTTACTTTATATTAACTGAAAAGAAGAAATATTAATATATTTACTTTAAAAAATATATTTACTTTAAAATATGATCTCGAATAGTAAAAAGACAGGAAAAATCGATATCATTACAGACACTCACTATTATCTGTTGGAATCAATTTCATTAACAAATGTAGCTATCCATCACTGCTCTGGTTAATCCTATATATACACCTGGAGGTCCTGAGATTGAGGAAAGTCTCTACGACCGACGGAGTAACAAGGTAAACTTAATAGCCTACATCCTAAATTTTAACTCCGCGAGTTTGGCAGACGATTCAATATCACCTGCTGAAAAGGTTATCTCCAATTAGTGTAACTCTTGCAATATTATGTTAAACTGCTAGAGTTTGCGTAGTAGCGAGCTTAAACTGTATTCTAACTGGAACTAGAAGAGTCGACCTTAATTATGAAACTAGTCTCGGCCGGGATGGCCACCATAACTATACTTGATTAGATACAGAATTAACATGCAACCTGGGAGACACGATGCCCTAACTCCTATCTAAGAACACCTTGATGTTAGTTTCTTTCTGGCACGGATGACCATCTTCATGTGTATAGTATATAGTAGACCACTTCATCGGACAAGGGCAAAGCAAAGTTGATACAAAGCAATGTGTGTTTCTAGAATAAAAGGATTTTAGCATTTGGAAACCTGAGTCAACCGTCTATTAAATTAATATATAAATAACTTTTGGGCAAAAATAACACCATATCTATAAAAAAAAAAAAAATTGGGAAAATATCTGAAGTGTATAGAAAAGGGTTCTGTAGACTTAAGTATTTTGTTGATAAAATATTAATATCAAACTAACCATTAACTTAGATAAGCATACTATGCTTTATTTTGGTAATTTTTCCATGGCTACAGATTTGATATTCTAGTTTCTATTGACATGTTTATATGAGAAATGACAAGCGCATTTCAAATAGCACTGGGCCTGGAACTTTCTCTGTACACGGAGTGTTTAGATGTCTCCGATGACAAGTGTGTTTCAAATAGCACCGGGCTTGGAACTTTCTCGGTACACGGAGTGTTTAGATGTCTCCGATGACACCTCCAAAATGGCTTGAGTAAGGTAAGAAATGAGGTTTTTGTGGAAAACCTATTCAGGAGTCAGTGGGCAAGGCCAGGAGAGAGTATAGGTGGGTGGGAGTGAATTGTGTGCCTCTCTGTTGAAAAACACCAGTCAATGACCATGTGACTTTATTTTCTTGTCAGATCATGAAAACAGCCGTGTTTCTAAGAACTGACAAACAAACATATGAGGTGAATTGGTTTCTCACCAAATCAAAGTTGAACTCAATATACAAGTGTGGAAGATGTTTATATGACTCTATTTGCAGGTGAATTCATTTATTTTAATTTTCTAATTTCTCTTATGTGATTAATTAACAATAGCATCTCAGAAGGGAATTGACGATCATATAGTTGTGCTAATTACAAGCAGCCCTATGAATATTCTCTCCCCCTCCTCTCTTAAACACACAGCACTTTTTAATAATCTGACAGTTGATTCGATTCTTCAAGTTCACTTTAAAAAAAATATTTGTACAAACTGACATTTGTGTCAAAGCTATTGACCCTTGTATGCATTTGTGCAATTCAACTTTGTAGTCGGCCATTAAAAATTGTAATTAACATCAATTATTAGCAAATTTCATCAAAATAGTTCTAGTTCACAAAATAATATTGCTTTTTAAACATTTTATATAATAATTTTTCCTCTGCCTTTATTCATGAACCAAGATTGAGCACATGTAGGTGTTTATTTGAAATACATGGCAAATAACTACCATTAGAATAACATGTGTGGTTTTGAGAGGTGTGTAATATTCCTAAACAGTTCCCTAAAACAAAACTGTCGGGTTACGTGGGTGCTTTGAATTTGTATTAATATTCGAATGTGTACATTTATACTTATTGATTAATGTTTGTTTTTATATCTATGTCTTTTTGGCATTTCTATTTTCTTATCCTGTAACTACCCGCCTCGGTGGCGTAGTTGGCTAACGCGCTTGTCGTATAGAGCTGCTCGACTGCTGAGGACGGGGAGATCGAGGTTCGAATCTCGGTCGGGTGAACTGGGGGTGGTTTTTCCTAAATGGTTTCCTAAATGGTTTTCCACTCTCCCTCCACGCAAATGCGGGTTCACTTCCTCTAATTCAACATTCCCAATTCCCAATCCATTAGAGTAATTAGTACTTAAAGCGTGTAACCCGAACGGGTAGTAAGACGCGGTGCTAAATATTATTATTATTATGTAACTCTTATTTATAAATGTATGCTATGGTGGCCTGCTTTTTTAGCAGTGATTGTTCATGTAAGCGTTAATAAACATGTTTCAACACGTGCTGGAACTGTGTACCGTATTACATCATTCGGTCCCCCACACCACCCTCATAGTAAAATACTCTGGATCCGCCAATGCACACAAAAAGGAATATTAATAGTCTACATATTCTAGATGTGTGAAATGTTTGAATTTCTATTCCAATTTGTTCATAGATCTAATTGATAAAAATGCCTTGTTTGTTATCATTCCATCAAATATTTAGATATGTGAGCTGTAATGAGCATCCATGTTTTTCTTGTTTTAGAATTGTATCTGAAACAGTATTTCTAACACTAATAATTAGTAATTGTATTTCAAGCTCTTAATTATCATCTAACTAAAGTTACTATACAATATAATAATTTAATAGAGTTCAGAGCCAACTTATTTGAGATACCTATTAGTAATAGGTACCTCAAATAAGTTGGCTCTGAAACTCATATACTCTGCTTTTCAATCCAAGTGTATTATAAAATAATACAATTGGTTAAATTTTCATTCATATTACTGTAATTTACTTTAAAAAGTGAGTTAACCCATTTCTATTCTTACTCAATTTTAAGGTTTTCTGGTTACTAATGCCTGTTATTTTAATATTACTGTGTACATTATTTTTATATTTTTTTATTAATTCTCCTGACTTGCGGCTTACTGTTAAATATTTAACCATTTTAAATAACAACACCCCAGTGTTTAACCATTTACTCATATCATTGTATGTTTTATCTAATGTTTTGACTCTAATTAAAAATAATGCTATGACGCATTAACAATCACTTCTTATATTCAACTGTTTGCATTCTATTTATCCGTATTATCAAGCATTATCTAAGTCTGTATTATCTTTTCATATCTTACACTCCTTACGAAAGAGTATTTTAGAATGTTTTCTAAAATGTTGCCAAGTGTATCACATAAAAATATATATTAATATTAGTTTTTTTATAGATATAGGAATAAACTTATTGATATATTTGAACCGTTAATATTTGATATGATTCAATTCTTAATCATCTTGAATAATTTTATTTGATAAATTAACTTGTGTACTAATTAACATAATGTTATACAGTGTATATTTTTTACCACCCTCCAATAATAATTATTTCGATTGTGTATTATATATACTTGACCAACCTTTTCAATACTACAGTATTTAACCACACCTTTAATAACTCTGATACATATTCCAAAGTTTATGGAGGACACTCCTCCAAACAAAACATTACGCTAAGTTACCTAATGATGTCACATATGTACATATTCTACAGTTTCACAAAGTCCAAAGTAATTTCTGTAAGTTAATGTTGGTATAGCAATTTAACATTTATGTATTATTAATACTGGTACATTTTTATGCATACGTTGGTAGTTCTGTTTAAAGTGTGTTCTTGCCTGTTATGTATTTAGTTTTTAGTTCATATTAATATCTCGTTTAATAAACTACTTATCAATCCGGTAATGTTTGATGTTCATACTTCAGAGTAAACGTTATAAAACCTGTGGTGGCACGTTTTCAGGTTATGGGCCCAGAGTCCTTTTAAATTAATGAACATTTATTGTCTGTGTGCATCGAGAATCAACATTAATAATAACCTCTAGAAGATTTAGCCTAGAAGCCTTGTTAGCCACCATGACAGATGAAGAAAAGTATCGTGTTCCATTATTTGATGGTTCAAACTTTAATAATTGGAAGTTTAGAATGGAAACACTGCTTGATGAACTCAATTTGCTGGAAGTAGTTCAAAGTGATTACCGAACGAAAGTAATTTTCAATGAAGCTGATAGTTCTGAAATATCGAATAAGAAGACAAAAGAACTGGCGGAGTGGAAGAAAAAAGATCGAAAATGCAAGTCTCAATTAGTTCAGAAACTTTCAGACAACGTTCTTGAATGTGCCAAGGATAAAGAATCTGCATTTGAGATATGGCTTTCCCTTATGAATACCTACGCAAGAAAAGGCATAGCTAACCAGTTACTTTTACGTAAAAGTCTTTTATTGATGAAGTTTGATCCATCAAGTGAAACTCTGGAGGTACACTTTAATAGATTTGATAAATTGATTCGTGAATTACGGTCAACGGGTGCTACATTAGGGGAATTAGATATTGTCTGCCATCTTTTAATTACTATGCCGAACGAATACAATGTAGTTGTTACTGCTCTTGAGACTCTGGCAGAAAAATTGACATTGAGCTTTGTAAAGAATAGGTTATTAGATGAGGAACAGAAACGATTATCGGAGGGTATAACAGCAGAAGTCATAACCTCACATTCCTTTATGACCCAAGCAAATCGTAAAGTTACACAAGGCCATAAGAAACAGTCTCAATATTTTTATCAACAAACTAGGCCTAATCAAAACACTCAGCGAAGTCAACTTCAGTGTAAATTTTGTAAAAAGTTTGGACATATGATCTCAGAATGCCGTAAACTTAAGAAGAAACAGAGTGAAAATGAAAGGAAAGCCCAAGTCGCCGAAGTGGAGAAAGCAGAGTTCAGTTTAGCAGCCAATACGTCCTTGGAAGTGGATTCTGTTTTGTTTACATCTTGGTATCTTGACTCAGGAGCTTCAGAACACATGATCTGTGCTACTTATCGTCATCTTCTGACTAATATTCATAATCTCCCAAGTCCTGCGAATATCAAGCTCGCAAAATCAGGTGAAAATTTAAAAGCGACAGAAGTAGGTGATCTCTGTGCGTCTTTTGAGATGGATGGAAAAATCAATGTGATCAAGCTGGGAAGTATTCTTATCGTGCCTGGTCTACAACATAACCTCTTATCAGTCAGACGACTGGATTCCAATGGATGCAAGGTAATTTTTGAAGAAGGTGTAGCAACAATTTTCAAGCATGATAAACTTGTAGCAGTTGCATCCGAGTCTGCCAAAATGTATTTAGTGACATTTTCTGTTCAAAATACCTGTGCCAATATTGCTGAGGTAGATTGTACAAATCTATGGCATAAACGACTGGCGCATATTGGCAATACCAGTTTGAAGTCTCTTAGTGAAATGGTTGATGGCATGAATGGTGTGAGTAAACAAAAACTTATAATGCCGAAATCTCCATGTGAGCACTGTATCCAAGGTAAGATGACTAAATTGCCTCATGTAAAAACTCGTTCAAGGGCTAAGCGCCCCTTGCAGCTTGTCCACAGTGATGTCATGGGTCCGATCAGTCCTACATCATATGACGGTAAGAGATATATACTTACCCTAATTGACGATTACAGTCACTTTACCTATGTGTACACGATCAAAGAGAAGTCAGAGGTCTTCGAGTGTTTTAAGAAGTATGAAGCTCTAGCAACTGTTCACTTTAATGAAAGGATAAGCCGCTTCAGGTGTGATCGAGGTGGAGAATACTTATCTTCAGAGATGAGAAAATACTTTGAATTCAAAGGTATACAGTTTGAATATACTATCAGATATACACCCTCTCAAAACGGAGTAAGTGAACGCATGAATAGAACACTAATGGAGCGTGTGCGGTGCATGTTATTAAGCGCAAATGTTTCGAAAGATCTCTGGTCAGAAGCTGTGATGACAGCAGTATATATTGTTAATAGAAGCCCAACAGTAGCCTTGGATTGTAAAACTCCTGCTGAGGTCTGGTATAGTCAACGTCCAAACTTGTCAAAATTGCGTGTTTTTGGCTGTGTTGGCTATGTGCGCATTCCTAATGAGCTACTTAAAGGGAAACTGAACAATCGTACCCAAAAGTGCATTATGGTCGGCTATTGCCCCAATGGTTATAGGATGTGGAACCCTATCACGAGAAAGATTGTTTTGGCATATGATGTGTTTTTTGATGAAAATGCCACTTGGAGTGGAGAAGATATGACCATATCCCCGGCAGTGAGAGCACCACTACTTTGTGAAACAGTTACCATTCCGTCAGAAGGAAGCCTACCTTCAGGCGAAGCGAGTCATGAAGAGTTGGACAAAGAAACGCCTCCACTATCAGATGAAGGTGAACTTCGTCGTAGCTCACGCCCACGTGTGAAACCAAGCTATTTGCGAGATTATGTAGCATTTGCTATGAATGCAAAAAGCTTTCTTGACAATTTGCCTCAAGATTTTGATGATGTCAAGGGTAGACCTGATGAGAGGAACTGGAGGCTAGCTATGGAAAAGGAAATGAATTCCCTCAAGAAAAATGACACCTGGGAACTGACTTCCCTACCCCCTGGTATGAAAGCTATCTCCTGTCACTGGGTCTTCAACATCAAGAGAGATCAAGATGGTATATATCTTAGTCAACCATCTTATATCAAAAGACTTTTATGCAAATTTAACATTGAAAACTGCAAAATAGCTAAAACACCAATGGAGACAAAAACCCCTATTGAAGATGGAGGATCAACCTCTATAATTGGCATTGAGCCATACAGAGAGCTCATAGGCAGTTTGATGCACTTAATATTATGCACCTGACATTTTCTGTGCAACTAGCACTAATTGGGAGTCACTGAAGCGCATTCTTCGCTATTTACAAGGAACTTCACACTAGCTCTGCACTTTCCTAAAGAAGAAGGGACACATCTAATCGCATATGCTGATGTAGATTGGGCCAACGATTCCAGTCGTAAGTCAACATCTGGATTTCTTCTGAAAGTTTTTAGTTCAACTGTATCTTGGACAACTAGAAAGCAGCCCACTATTGCCTTGAGTACCTGTGAGGCAGAATTCATTTCACTTGCCAATGTCTGTACTGATGTCCTGTGGCTACGCAGTCTACTACTGGAGCTTGGAATCGACCCCAAAGTGCCCATCATATATGAGGACAACCAGCCTGCCATCAAGTGTCTCGAGAAGTGGGAACACAGAAGATTGAAACATATGGATGTGAAATATAATTTGTAAGGGAGTTAGTGCGTGATAAAGTTCTAAAGATTGAATATGTTCAAAGTGAATTTCAAATTGCTGACATTTTAACCAAAAGCTTAAATGTTACTAAGTTTAAACAACTATGTAAGTGGCTAGTATTGAATGCATAATAGATTATATATTCCTCCATGTTACCAACACTTACCTCCTTTCACACCCTTGTTTCTTGCACCCACTATTTGGATTCATCCATGTTCAACACATTTGCCTCCTCTCGGTGCACATTTAAAGCATTTTAAATTGAGGCGAGGTGTTGGTATAGCAATTTAACATTTATTTATTATTAATACCAGTACATTTTTATGCATATACTTCATTCACGGGAGGAGTTTACCTCTGAAAGGTCTTTTTTCTTACCGATATCCTAATATATAATAGATTTCTGGTAGGGAAAAAAGTCCTTTTCCAGGTAAACTCCTACCGTGAACGAACAATATGTTGGTAGTTCTGTTTACAGTATGTTCTTGCCTGATAGGTATTTAGTTTTTTAGTTCATATTAATATCTCGTTTAATAAACTACTTTTCAATCCGGTAATGTTTGATGTTCATACTTCAGAGTAAACTTTATGAAAACCTGTGGTGATACGTTTTCAGTTAATACATTTTTATTATTTGCCTTGTTACCCCTACTTGAGAAATATGATTCTCTACTTATAATGAGCTTGATTTGTATTTTAATCCAGTTACAGTTTGGTATATTAAGATAATTTATTAAACTCCATTTTATAATGTTTTGCTTATTTAAAATTGTGTGAAGTATATTTGATTCAGTGCCATACATTAATGTTTGAGAGAAAATCAACTTGTTTTTGAAACTATCCGAAATGAAAGTCTAATATAATAATAACTTACTCTGTTTCTTTCCAGAACAATTGCGATGATTCGAGCTCAACTTTTTCATCGGCTAATGAAAGTGAAATAATCAAACAAGTTGACAATACGTTTGAAGAACGCCTCGACCCGGAAGGGACTGGAGACAGCGCATCTATGTTGCCATATTGTTTTGAAAGTACACTCAAGGAAGATATGTATCCTAATAAACAAGAATTATCCAGCTCAAATAGTGTAATAAAACAAAACTTGTTGTTTAAAGAATGTGAGCAGCAAATAGGGGAAATTACATTTTTACCCGGCCCAAGTTTGAAACCAAACGGGAAACGGAAACGGTTAAACTACGTGTGTGATGGTTGTGGTAAATACATTCGGACAAAGAAGAAGTTAATAAAACATATGAGAAAGTTCTGTACGATGCCAAACAGTGAAAAAAAACCATTTAAATGTGAAGAATGCGGGAAGTATCTTCTCCGAAGGAAATCCTTTAAAGAGCACATGTTCACCCATAGAGGGTACAAACCTTTCAAGTGCGTCGAGTGCGATAAGTGTTTCTCGAGGATGTCGTGTCTGGCTAGTCATAGCAGGGTTCACGGTCACACGAAACCTTACAAGTGTGATGTGTGTGGCCGTTGTTTCGGACTAAAGTCGCATTTAAACAGGCACACACTGATTCACACGGGGGAGAGACCGCACAAATGCGACGAGTGTGGACATATGTTCCGTCTAAAGGACCATCTCACCTCACACTTGCTCATTCATAACGGGGAAAAACCTCACAGCTGTGAAGAATGCGGGCGTTGCTTCAGGGTGAGGGCTTCCCTCACGTTACACATGCTGGTTCATAGCGGTGTCAAACAGCACAAGTGTGACAAGTGTGGACGTTTCTTCAGCCGCAAGTGCTACCTGGTCAAACATGTCCAAATACACCGATAGTAGGAGTACCCAATTATAACTAACCCAAACGTGTCTTTCTACACGTTAGGGATATCCCCATATCTACACTAATGGAGTAGGAATGCGGAGGGTAGAATTAAATTGGATGTACCCACTTTTTGTGTTAAGTGAGGGTGAGAAATTGTTTTAAAAAACACCCAGCTGACAACCTGACCTCCCCATTACTAACACACCGGTCTATTAGGAGAATGACACCTTATAATATTCACCCGCTGATTTGACTTTAATCCAGCCAGTATGGAACAGCACTTTTGTTTATTGTAAATATCTGAATTAAAAGCTTTGGTGACATTTTTTTTTGTAATAAAGAGCTAAATATTTTACAAACATTAAATGTTATATTCATTGTACAATAATTTCACTTTTTATCTCAAACCAAAGTTATTACAGCTACGACCAATTTCAGGAATTACAAAGGTACAAACATTTGTGGTTAGATGAGACAAAATATAGGGCTTGGAAAAATTTAGTTTCATAAACTCACTACCTAACTTTGTTACACTTTTCCTTAACCCTTTTATTGCCATGAGCCGATCTGATCGGTTCCGACTGCTATCGCTAAACATGCTATGATCCAATCTGATTGGCTCAACCTACCACCATTAAAAGTGCCAGAGCCAATAAGTTCTAACTTTGCCTGATAGTGTAGTAGTGTCTATATCACATGAAAGAGAACATTTCCCTATATTATTTTATATAAGGCTGGCAACAAAAATCAACCCTAGATAGTTGTTATTGTAACTGGGAGCTTAGTACATTTACAATGGGACAGTCACGTTCTCAATGTGCTGAGTGCAACGCTGGCTTACATACGAGCTGCATGGAAAAACACACGTGTGGCTAGCATTCATACTGATTTAAGAAAAATATACTATTTATATTTTCATGTTATGTCATGTGAATGAAAGGATTTCGTTATCAATGTAAGTCATTAGGTGTAATGACTTTATAAAGTTATATATTATTTTAAAAAAATATATGGAATTATTCATTATAAAAGACATTTTGAATAACGCATTCATTATGTGTAGGTCCAAAGATTTATTCATAAGGTAAGCAAAATAATAAACCTTGATGTAATGTAAGCAATAACGGCCCAAAAAATATCCGATGTAGGACATACATTAAAATTCCTGTAATCCCTATTTATAATACATATTCAAAACTTTAATTTGTTGTATAAAACTAAATGAATCACAGCAAAATAATAATGGAAAGTATGTACAAAATTATTTTTAATATGTTAATTAATTAGCCTTAGTTTTGAAAAAAATGAAAGATCTATGAAAATTCAAATTAAATTTAAAATCTAGAAATCAAATAATTTTAATTGAATTGTATTAATTTATTACTATCAAAGAAGAGAACATGTGAATTAAAATGATAGAAAAATCCAAATAATCACTTGATAAATAAAGGTTTGGCGAATTTTCTTGCAAACCCTCACAAAAATGAGGAAATAGCGGTGGTATTCTTCACAATCACAACTTAACAGGGCTCTGGCCCTTTTTGCGAGTGAATTCTGGAATAGGCGTGGCACTGAAAGGGTTGGGAACCACCCTCCAGAGGGAAAATATAACTGCGGACAATGTGTTGGCTTATTGTAAGAGAAGATACTTCTTAAAATAATATAATTAAAATAAAGAAGAGAGTTTTATTTGATCAGTTTTAAATAACGGTACACATAAATGTGTCATTACTTTGTCGTAAATAATAATAATAATTGTGTGGGTCAAACACCATCAATTTTAAATTTATCACTATAAATTTGCTATTACAAGAAAAATATTTTGTTCCGGAGTTTACTTATGCTTACTTTTTCCCTTCAATCTATAAATGACTCAGCAAAATGAACAAAAAACTTATCTATGTGCATATTAACTTGTTTGTTTCACATATGAAATAAATTAGGAACTTTCTCATAATGTATTATAGCTTGGAACAAAATTAAAAAAACAAACAAAAAGAACAGATTTTTACTAAACAATGTTAAGTAATTTCCCTTGGAAAAACAAACATAACATCTTGTTAAGTCACAGTAAACACTTCTATATAGATTTTAAACAAATCGTTGGACAGTTAAAAAAAAATATAATTTCAAAATGACTATTATTTGTAGACAAAACAACACATTATTTATTGTCAAAAACAAATCTCATATCTATTTTGAACTCAATCTTAAAATTGATTTTTGAAAAATTTCAAGTTTTTTAAAATCTGTCACCAGTTTAGTACTGTACACATGGCAGAGTGACCCACATGAACAATTCACAAATAAATATGAGGATTGTATTCAGCCGGATCGCTTCACATATATACCTAATTTAAATAGCAAGACGTAATTTGTTAATGGGACAACATTGGTAATTGTTTGAGTATCTTCAATACTAAAACAATATGTCAAAAATATTTACTCGTCATATAAATTATAATTACTGTTTTCATAGAGAACAAACTTATCCATCCCAGGTAGTAATACAGTCCGAATGCTTTTAATAATTTTTTTTAGAGATTCCATTGATTACACCAGAGATCTAGAGATCCTCTCATCTTAAATCCAGGGGAAATTCCTAAAATATTTACTTCTTTGAATCTTTATTTGACTGGATTGTGAATGAAATCACCGAATTATTACCAACACACCTAATGCCATAAATTTTAATATTAAAATTTGCAAATAATTGCTCACTGATATAAGTAGTTGGTAGTAATCTACAAACTAGTAACCTTGAACAATGGTTCCCAAACTCCTTATGGACACACTTTAGTATTGTGCCTGAGAATTAATTTGAAAAATATTCTTTTAAAAACCCAATAATGAAGCGTTGTAGTGCTGTATTATAAATTATTGTTAAACTAACATTCCAGTCTTCAAAGTAAGAAGGCAATACCAAGACAAAATATTTTATTAAATAACTTGAAACTCTTTATTTGCAAATATACTTATAATATTAAATTAGTTACAGTACATGAAATATATAAACATTTAGCTAAAAATTATTTCTCAGAAAAGAACTGTAAATTACCATTCTACAAGAACAGATTAAAAATGTTGTTTCTCATGATTGTTAAATGTTGATATAATAAAGTAGACCAACATAATTTTGTGTGTGTGTGTGTATATATATATATATATATATTTATTTTTTAGTGTTTGGATTAGTTATGTTAAAAATACTAAGTATGCAATTTAAAACAAATAATGAACCTAAATTTATATATTTTATTCATATATATGTTATAAGAGCTTGTGCCGGTTAGGTTGGCATCAAGCTAATATATTAGTTCGAGATGTAGTGATTGCGCTGGCGTAGGGTTGCGCAGCGTGGCTTGTAGGGTCGGCGGTACGAGCTCGGTGATTCGCAGTAAGAGGTCACTTGGACTAAGAGCTTAGTCACAGTAAGAGGCAAGTTGAACCAAGAGTTATCTTGTAGCAAGACTGGAGAGTGGATCGTTTGCCTCGTGGACGAGACCTGCCGATGGCCGTGCGGAATGATCTGTACAGCACGACAGAGTCCAGGAGAGCTTGATAGCATTGAGTATGTCTTTCTTGTATGATCCCTGCATTTGACTAAGTTGGAATAAGTCGCCGAGCAGTGGATATTAGCGAGGATCAGAGGCGATGTACCCAGGGCCAAGCAGTCCAAGGAGTTGGCCACTCAAGGTATATCAAGACATGCAAATTGAACTCAAGACATTTTGATTAGATTTAAAAAAATGCTTTTATTAGGTTGGAAATTTTTTTTTTTTACATTTTTAACAAAATTATAACTATAAAAATATTAATTTCAAACAGGGTTGCCACTAATTTTTGACATTTCCAGGTTTTCTAGACAAAAATATATAATAGTTCCAACAACCCAATATAATGTAGCAGGAATGAGAAGGTAGCTAAGAATAGATGCACACACATTTACGCAAACCACCCAAAGTGCACCTAACCGGGATTCAAACCTCAACATTCCTGTCATTACATGCAATGCAAGTAGTCTTTGTCCCAGCTCCATAGTTAATGATAACCACGTTTACTAAAGATAACAAACTGATACATTTATTTGAAGCTTGTGTTAGGAGTATGGTGCACTGCTTTACACACATCTATAGTTGTAAATAGTGGGTGGTGAGAGGCAATGCTCTGGACTTGAAAACAAATAACGTACGCATATAATTTTAGAATTCAAAAACACTAAAATAAACCTGTAATTGAGCATGCGCAAAGGGTCACTAGACTGAAAAAGCAAATTCGCAATGAGTTTGACATGTTAAATAATTGTTTTAATGCCATAATAATTAATTAAAACATGTTTTTAAAATCAAGTTAAGAATGATAAAGCACCGTTTTGTCACTATTTAGGTACTAAGAATATAAAATATCAAATACCCGCATGCGTATTGTGTGTCATATTGAAGGCTGTGCAGAAGCTTTATCACAACTAGAACAGTGACCACGGCGCATACACTGATGTTTACACATGTTCTTGGATTATAGCAATAACCTTCACTGTGAAGTTCACAAATTATGATCGCAATTTTAATTAGTAAGCATTATTATTATTATTATTATTAGCACCGCATCTTACTACCCGTTCGGGTTATACGCACTTATGCTAACGTGTAATGGTAGGGCGATTGTGAGATGAAATGGAGGACCTACAGTTTAACGTGGAATCCGAACCACGGTGGAGGCCTGGCATTCCCCACATTCACAAGATGTCTTGTCAGAGGTGAAGGAAGGGTTTGGTAATCAGATAAATCTGTGCCGGGACCGAGGATTGAACCCGGAACTCCTAGCATAGAAGTCTGACACCTTACCCCTAGACCACCAGGTCACCGACAATTAGTAAGCAGAAAAACATTAATTAATTTGCTAACAACCTATTTTTACATTAACATTTTACAAAATTTGAGAAATTCCCTGTTTTCCAGATGGGTGGCAGCCCTTTCAAAGCTTTATTTTAATGCATATTTGTTGCATTTTGTCTGCCTTTAAAATATGTTTATTTAAATGATACTTGTAAAACCCACAAAGGTCAACAATATTTCGAAAGTCACAATTATGAAATAAGTTTTTTAAATGAAAGAAAATGGGAAATATTCACATAGTCCTTCATAAGAAACAGCAGATTGCCGAGACTCCAAGCAGAGCAAGATGACTGTGCTAGGTAGGCGCATGCACATGCCCAAGGAGGGGATTATTTGCTACACCATTTTATTTCTATGCATGGAAAAACAGGGAATCGTGCTTAAAACTAAAAAAACTAATGGAATATTAACCTGCAAGCTTATAATATTAGATCTTTGCATAGAAGAAAAACCAACTGAAAATAAGTAAGTGTGCTAATTTTTATCAAATCCCTCTTTTTCCTCTTAGAAACATTGGGTTGCACGCAACTGCATACATTTCATTCACTATTTAGATAAAAATATCTTCCTGTTCTAAATACTAGTAGCATGACTTCACACCAGTCTATTTTATTAAAAATGAAATTTTAATTCGTTTTACTAAACTCATAAGTGTGTGGAAAATACAAGGAATTTAGTATTTAAAAAACCCTGTGTCAGGGTCAAGCCAAAATATTAGTAAATACGTAGTCGTAACTTTAACAGCAGCAAATTTACCAGAAGGGTACCTCAAACCAGGATATAGCTAGTGGCATATACTTTCACCAATACCAACAAATAGTGGGTATGGGTATGTAACAAACAGGATATAACTGTGAATGGCCAATAGTTTCACCAACACCAGCAACTAGTGGGTATGGCCTCTCTCTTTCTCTAATTGTCGGAGGCAGGTCGGCGCTGTGTTCTTATGATATGATTGGCTGAAACCTGTCTTCCCCTCAGTCTGGTGCGAGGAGAATATTAAATATAGAACTGTTTTGATTGTGCGACTAGACAGTCAGCTGACTGTTACTTCTCTACTACCTAACTTTAGCTCTACGTTCTATTGGGGCCAGGACGCCATGAAGACAGACCGTATCGCCGTTCGGGCTATCCAAGAATAGAATCCCGCCACTTCCAGATCATCAATATTATCCTTTTGAATACAAGTGGTGCATGTATTTTTTATAATGAAGTTGAATGTGTTGTGTGTTGCCTTCAGCAAGTTAATTATGGTCCCTCTTACTAGCGAGTAGTAAAACTCATGGTTTGTTTTGAGCTAGCGCTCAGTGTAGCAGGAGACAATTTGTCGTAAGCTAGTTCTGTTGACTTCATGTAGATACTTCATGAGTAAACTGGGGCAAGATAGTTCCTGGAGATACTTCATGAACTGGGGCAAGATAGTTCCTGTAGATACTGCATGAGTTAACTGGGGCAAGATAGTTCCTGGAGATACTGCATGAGTTAACTGGGGCAAGATAGTTCATGTAGATACTGCATGAGTTAACTGGGGCAAGATAGTTCCTGTAGATACTTCATGAGTTAACTGGGGCAAGATAGTTCCTGTAGATACTTCATGAGTTAACTGGGGCAAGATAGTTCCTGGAGTGTTAATCACATTATATTGAGTGTGATAATATGTGTTACTTTTTATCCGCCCCTACTATGAAAATGTTTGGTAGTGCCAATTTCTTATTAACAGTTGTTATTTAGAGTTAGATTGATTATGTAACATTAGTCTGAGTTTGATTGTGAAGGGCACTAGCCAGGAGTGGCAGTTAATATTTGATGGCCTAGTTGGGGTCTGATGGACTTCTTTATGGTGTCCTGTACTCTAGTTTATACTATATTACTATTTGTTACGTGGGTAATGGACTTAAAGGTTTGTTTATTTTTGGTGCCCTACAGCCGGCCTCCTTATGTGGGGTATTGTGGAATACTGAGGTCTACCCATGTGTTAACTTTTGATAGCAAGTGTGGACACATTTATCCAAGGCTGTAGCATGAATACCCTAATTAGAGCTTATTGTTCCCAATTTTAGAGGGACAGTGTAGGAACCTTCTTGTAGTGAATTTGACGTTATCTTAGTATGAATCGCCATAATTATGGGACTTAATAATCCAGGCCTTTATTTCCACTGTTCTAGAATTATTATTGAGTGCGTTTAAGCTAGGCTAGATGAGATATAATTCAAATGTATTTGGATACTGACTTTATATCTCGCCCGCTGTTGTTGGGGGATTTCTTGGTTTTACGGATTGTCACCAGCCGTCTTGTAACTTGCCGCTAACTTGGATTACTCGTGTAGTATTGGTTACATTGAAGCTGGCCACTCATATACATTAGTCCTGGCCACAGCAGTCTATCCATTGCGCTGAGATAACGCAACCCATTGAACCAAACGTTAAGTTTTGATCAATTATGTGTGTCCGAGTCACAACATGGAAGGAATATAATTACATGGACTTACCATCTCTGCCTCCATTTGGCTGTTCTGCAAGGCTCCCCACACAAACACATCACTTCAGCGCCCAGGACTGTTTTCAACTGAGACGAAGTTATGCGACGAAGTTATGCCACGAAGTTGCCCCACCCCAGAAAATAAAATAAGAGACAATCGACATGCGCAGCTCCGTTGCGCGCCAGTGACAGTGCAGTGAAATCAATGGCCAGTCGGGTGGCGCGAGATTTAAAATCTCGCCCAGAATATGTGAGGGCATTCTAGAACAGTGCACCCCCCCTTCTCCCTTTCTCCTGCCTTGCTTCCCGCGCTGTGAGATCACGTGACTCTGACTTGGTGTATATAATGGCAGGACTCTAAAGCCATGACACACATTTCTCCGCATTCTCTAGGTGAGACACTTTGTGTCAATTAATATTTGGTTTACTTATATCAAAATTCTGTTTGGGTAAAGATGAATTCTAAATTACGTTTTGGACGATATCATTTCATGATTTAACTTTATTTATTATATATATTGGGGCTGCGATTTTTGTAGAAGTCATGGCAGCACAGTTTGGGACTTGGGAATATTTTTATTTAGGCTAACGTTTCTCATCCGCTTCACGGATTGTTTTGAACCATTAGTACCGCCATGTTTGATGTGTGGGATATTAATTATTTTGTACCTTTTGAGTACTTAGGTAAAATCATGTGGAAAGGTCAAGTTATTGACATTATTGGGAGATTGAATATCCATTGTTCTAACTTGGTTGGTCAAGCCTGGGGCCGCGAGCCCAGGCCTTTAGTGTATTAGTATTGTTAATAGCTAGGTTATTCAATTTTATGATGCATCTTTATAATGGCTCTTAGTTCCATTTTTTGAGCCTTAGAATGGCAGTGATGATAACCCCTTTTGGGAACTCTCTTTTTCATAAGTTATTGGGGAGCCGCCGATGGCGAATAGTCTATGTCTTGTGTTTATTGCTAGTATGCGGGTTATTGTTGCTACAATATATTATTATCATTAGGCATTACGGGTTTCTGAGAAGGTCAATTTAAATGTTTGTTTATGTTGTGGGTCCTCTTGGCGGCCATCTTATTACTTGGGGTCGTCCACCATTATTTGATTGTTTATTGTTTACTATGGCCTTGTTTTGCCGGCGCCTAACTCTGGGCTTGTCCCATACTTATCTCATTGAGTTGTGTTATTGTATTTATTTGAAATAAATAAATTCTCTTGTTACCAACCTGACTTTTATTTGTGATATAAATAAAAGGGGGGCGGGGCGGTTACATATGTACTTATTAATAATTTTCAAAACACTTCATCCCATATCACTAGATAGAGAGAACTGCACAAAACTAATGAACAAAACCTATGTAAATATTGTTTAAACTTTAATGACTTTTCAATAAAACCCTGTTTTCACTGTATTTATGTATTTGTTACCATCTCTATTCCTTTGGGGAGGGTACAAAGAAACTGGAATATCTCTTTGATATCGCCCAAGCTGATACTCTAAGAAATATTGGTATTCAGGAGGACAAAGAATTTATCCTTGCTGAACGAGAAAAAGGACGTCCTGTAAAAGCCGAAAAGAAAAAAAAACTCGTGTAGAGAGAATGCAAGAGCAAGAAGAAATTATTAAATCAATCAATGAGCAAATTCCAATTCCTTTGTCTTCTTCTTCTTCTTCGAGTGGAGAGAAGATCGGTTTATCTGATAACTGTGCTTCTGCTGATCAAGGTCCCTCAACCTCTGAATCACCTCTGAAAAAGTGAGGTATGAAAAAACTCCTTGATAATGGATTTGGTTGTAAATCTTGATGTTGCAAAATTAAGCGATAGAAAAGCAGCTGTCATACTGACGACTACTCTTAAGCAGCTCGGCTGCGATCCTTCAAAATACAATGTTAACAGTTTATTTATCTGTTGTCAATGTATTAAAATGTCGACAGAAGATTGCAGAATCTTTGGAGAGTGTATTTACACAACAAGTCCTCCTTACCATTTATTGGGACGGAAAAATGATACAAGATATCACCGGGCATGAAACCGTAGATCGGAGTATCTGGTAAGAGTGTTGATCAACTTCTCGCAGTTCCAAAACTTGTTTCTGAAACAGGAGATTCAGCAGCGCCCGCAGTTTTTGAAACAGCAATATCGTGGGGACTCTGCGACCAAATAAAATGTATCAACTTCGACACTTCTGCAGTAAATATTGGACCAAGGGATGGGGCGTGTATTCTTCAGGAACAAAAGATGGCCAAAGAAATGCTATGGTTGGCCTGTCGTCATATCATGGAGATCATGATAGAACTAGTTGTTGTTACTGCTCTTGGAAGTTCAACCGGTACAGAGATACTATTGTTCCAAAGATTTAAAAATGCCTGGAACACAATTTAATATACAGAGTTCAAAACGGTTGCTTCTACCTTTAGTAAAGTTAAAAATATTGCCAGTAAAATTATATGATTTGCCCAGAAACAACTTGAAAAGTTCTAACCTTGAGATGACTACAAGGAATTACTAAACCTTAGCGCTCTGCGAGTTCTCGTATTTTGATCTCAATCTCGTCATTTTCGGGCTTCTACTTTATGTACTTAATAATCAATTTTTAAAACGCAATAGTAAGCATAGTCTATTTAATTAAGATAATACCAGCATTTCCATTTATAAATAATTCGGTCACTTAACAAATTGTTAAAAATCAATTTTAATTTTCCCATTAATAGTGTAGTAAATCTTTAAAAACACTTTCGACCATTTTGAATTATACTTGATTGAAGTTGTTCACTTGTATTTCCATGACAATGGAATAAAAATAAAAGTAGTTAAGAATTTTTTTAAAATAATTGAATGGTTCTTTTTACTATTTTTGCCTGGTACCTTTCTAAAATAATAATTATGTTAAATTAAAAATGTAATATCAAAAATATTTTACATCAAAGGTTTTCAAACTTCAGATATATTTAAAACTCATATTAATTAATATGTTTAGCTACAAAACTAGCTCGAGTTTAGTTACTATTTAGTTGTAGAATTATGTTGGTCAACCTGTTTAAAATCAATGTTGATCTTATTTATTGCAATACAAATTTTACCAAACTTACCACATTTATATTAAAAAAGCACTCGCTAGAAATATTATTTTTAATTTTAAAGTATGATCATTAACTTTTTTTATAAGCATTATGAATTAAATTGAAGTAAATTCCTCAATAAAATAATGTTTAACGAGAGCCTGTGCAATGCGCATAGAGGAATGGAAATGGAACAGAAGACGCAATCATACATAATTACACTAAGGAATAATAAATGAAATATGAAACACTTCAAATTCCTAAATGTTTGATTCTTACATTTTCTTATGTGATAAATAAAGTTACTGAAGCAGATTTGGGGAAATATTAGCTTATTAAAACTTCGGTTTATTAACTTTTAATCAAGACAGTTTATTTTTCATATGAAAATACAGTAATGAAAAAGTAAAAATTTAAGGAGACATGAAGAGAGAAGTGTTTGTTCCTAACTATCCTTTCAGGTTGGCTTCCTTCACTATCACTTTACATCACTGTACAGTGTTTCTACACTGTCTTGTTATACATTTACAAGCCATCATGCGATTATTTAGTTTATTAACTTTTCTTTATAATTGTTAGTGTAATTTTAATGTATTTAAGTAATAATAATAATAATTATTATTATTATTATTAGAACCCCGTCTTACTACCCATTTTGTTTATACGCACTAACACTAGGTGTAATGGTAGGGTGATTGTGAGATGAAATGGAGGACCTAAAGTTTACCGTGGAATCCGAACCACGGTGGAGGCCTGGCATTCAATGTCCTTAAAGACATGAGTGTTGAAACTATTTTAATTATTTGTTTTTTTTATTAGATTTTTATTTGAGTCTTCTTATTTTTTAAATTGTGTTTTGTAAGTGTTATTTCTAATTTAAAAACAGATATTTACGTTACTAAACCTTTTGTTTTTCAAAAGTATTTATTATTTATAAAATTGAGTGTTATTCATATTTTAAGAAGATGTGTCTTAGTATACTTTTTAACATTTAAAAATTGGAAATAGGCCTATACTCAAACTTGAATCGAACTCGGGAGCCTTTATAAATACTCGACTTGAGTTTGACTCAAATGAAAAATTGTCAAGTTATGACTGCTACCATTCAAGGGAGAAAAATAATATAATAAACTATTATAAAATTATGGCTTATATTGTAACACAAATAATTTTAAAATATACAAACTAAACAATTTGAATAAAACACTATTTCCATGATTGTGAAAAGTCAAACGATTACACTTCTGTTAAGTTTCTATTAAAGTAACACTGTTGTTTCATTCGATGACTTCCCAAGGTTTTTCTGGTTTATGCAGACTCCGAGGTCCTTGCGGCCGAAATCTGGCCGGTTCCGACAAAACCAGACCACCCTGCTCCACGCCGGAAAGAAATGATGCCACCTAAATAAAGTAAACTATATTTCAAATAGTGTAACTGTTGCAAAGTGTGCATTACAAGTTTGTTGATGATGATGATAATACTGTGAACTAATAAGTTATATCTATGACACACACGACACACATTGGTCAGGAACCAAGGACACAGCTATATAAGGGGTTTATACTTTATTAGCTACTGTGGAATAATAGATAAGATTGCTACACATACCAACCAGCCTTTCATTAGTCACATCATAGATGGATATCTATTCATATCTCAACGCTTTTCCCTGATACATATTTTCTACCATCTAATTCAATAAGCTAACACACTGAAATAAACACCTCTTAATTATAATATTTTGACATTAATACATTTATATACACACACTAGGTGAGCCGCTTTAGTCAAATGTTTTAAGTACCCTTCGTTTACCCTCCAAAATAGCAAACATACCTTGCATTGTTCCACTATGATGTGAATGTTCAACAAGAACAATCTCATTTTCAATGTGGTCCTTAGTAAAATAGTACTTTGGACTTTTGATTTATTGTGGAGCTAAATTTTGACTGCAGCTTCACACACGTGTTAGGGTCAGTTTTATAAACGTGTTTATTACAAGAATAATGCTTCTAATACAGAATTTTAAATTTTCTGTACAGAAAAAAAAAATCTCGCAATGTATTATGTAGAGATTACCATGACGAACACTAGAGTTGATAAAAGATGTATCTTCAGAATCAATATATTCAAGGTAGTGTAATTATTTGTTTTAAAATTCAACAGATATAATATTATTTTGTATTAATTAAAGGATATAAAGTGAACGGTTACAGGTCACTGCTAGAACTATCACGGGAACACACAACAGAGTTGTCACGGAGATAAACGTCCGCCACCTTCAGGGTTTGTCCTTGTGCTGTGTCGATGGTCATTGCATAGCAGCTCTGATGCATCATGGGTAATGGGTATTCTTGGTTTGATGACCCACTCTCCCGTAGTGCACAGATTGTTTACCTTTTAGCGGGTCTCACCTTACAGTTTAGGTGGGTTCAAACTACGCAGCTAAACAATGGCTGCTCATATCTTAATTGAAGAGCGCGATGGTTTAACCGAATAGGTTAAGGGAATTACAAAATTAGACAGGGTAGTGCCAATGGACATTTAAGTGCAGAGTGGGATTTCAAACTGGTTTAAGAGACAGCCATTAATATATCTTGAGCTATTGCATGACCTAAATAGCAAGATGTTAAATATCTTGTATGAATTTCATTTTCACTCCAGAAGCGAACCACAACATCCATCTGGGTCTTCTGAGTCACATCAAATGAAACACAAGCTCGCTTTTGAAAAAAGGACCTAGTCCATACACGATTACATATCCAAGTTTATCTTTATGTATTTGATATTTCTAGGCAATATCCCTATCGGAAAACATTACTTAAAAAGATCACTACAAGCAGAAGAATGTGTCATTACCCACAGTATTTCAGCACGAGGATCTTCATCTGTGACCAGGACACTCTGAATAGAAAAACTAGGTCTAGTTTCAGGTTTCAAAACTACTTCAAGGTCATCAGCACTAAAATGTACATCTTCATGTAGGCCTATGGATGACACAGCAATTTTGGCCCGGTACTTATATCAAAGTTAGTTTTACACAAAGAACAATGGCTTTACTTTTATCACAACCCACTTTTTGTAACCAGATGTAGTTTTTCTTTTGGGGGGATAGAGCGGGGGGTGGGGGGTGGAAAGTGAGAGGGG